>JAXIVD010000784.1:0-5000 GCA_036785275.1 Cancer borealis
GAGAGAGAGAAAAAAAAAAAAAAAGTTGAAAGCTAAGCAATGTAAACCCAGAAAATTACAGACATTGAATATAACATAAGCATCAGTCATCACTGTTATTAATCTCTAAGTTATAATCATGAGGTTGATTTTTTTTTTTTTTTTTTTTTTTTATACTCTATACATAAATCAAGAGTAGAGAGAAACAGAGGTTTGCATTCACCATAATCCTAATAACCTTTGCAGGAAGAAGTAGAATGAGTTGTTGTTTTATTTGTCTTTTTATCAATATACGATTATATGAAGAGTTTAAGACAATTGTTATATTTTCTCTAACGCATCAAATTTCTATAGGAAATTATGAGGCAGTAGGTATAATAATGAAAATTACGATATTATATACCTAGACTTTAGAAAAACATTTGATAAGGTTCCACATGATAGACTACTAAGTAAGGTTAGAGCGCATGGGATTGATGGAAAAGTTTTCCGCTGGATTAGATCATGTTTAAGCAATAGGCAGCAAAGAGTCACAATTAATGGTTTCAAGTCTAATTGGGTGTGAGTAACAAGTGGAGTGCCACAGGGATCTGTATCAGGGCCATTATTATTCATAATATACATTAACGACTTAGACAATGGGATTAGTAGTGATATTAGTAAATTTGCTGATGATTCTAAGATAGGCAGAATTATTAAATCAGAGTCTGATGTAAAAGATTTGCAGGGGGACTTAGATAGGTTAAACGAGTCGGTGGTTAAGTGACAGATGGATTTTAATATTGACAAGTGTAAAGTAATGAATATTGGTAACTTGGAAGGGAAAATACTCAAAACAGGTACACTATAAACAGAGTAATGCTGAATAGGTCAGAATGTGAGAGAGATTTGAGTGTTCAGGTTAGCTCAGACCTCCGTCCCAGAAAATAATGCATTGAGGCTAGAAATAGGGCTAATAGGTTGTTAGGATTCATTACTAGAAGTATTAAAAGTAGAAGTGTTGAGGTTACTTTGAAGTTGTATTTAGCGTTAATCAGACCTCAACTCGACTATGCAGTGCAGTTTTGGTCCAAGTATTATAGAATGGATATAATCAGTGCAGAGAAGGATGACCAAAATGATAGAAGGGATTCGTAATTTTAGCTATGAAAGGAGACTAAAGCTTTTGAAATTACACTCACTGGAGCGATGTAGAGTAAGGGGAGATCTGATTGAAGTATTTAAGTGTTAGAAAGGTTTTAATAAGGGGATGTAGGAAAAGTTCTTACGATCAGTAGTCAGGATAGAACAAGAAATAACGGATTCAAACTAGAAATATGTAGATTTAATAAAGAAATAGGCAGAAATTGGTTTACAAATAGGGTGGTAGATGATTGGAACAGACTCAGTCAGCAGGTAGTTAGTGCACAGACGATAGGGAGTTTTAAGAGAAGACTAGGCGACTTTATGGATGGGGATGAGAGGTGGATGTAGGGAATTAGGGAGTATTGGAGTAACAGGAACCCAGGCCTTTTGTAACTTTCTTATATTATTATATTATTAATGTTCTTACAAATATTCCTGATTTTCTTTGGGAGGGAGCCATTAAAATAAATATCAATATTCCCACTAAACTAAATTTCAGATATTAATGATAAAATAATGTAATTTCATTCTGAAATAACTTCAAAATAAATCATTCAAACTATATAGAACTGATATAGAAATATTTGAAAGAAAATTAGACATTGTTTACAGTAATTCTTAATTTATGTCCGTTGCCTCTTCAGTTACCGCCAGAATCCGCCATTTGCAGCCCGGAAATATTTTGATAGGCCTTATCACGCCTATTATACAGTACGTACGCCACTACCACACTACCTGTACCCTTATAGTATATTTCAATAAGCCTATTCACCTTTGTGGGCCTAGAAAACACTCCTATCACCTTGAAATTATATGTTTACGAGACATTAATTATAGCAAGTCTAGACTGCATTTGTTCGTTGTTATTTTTCATTTTGTTCTTATTGTTGAGTTATTTTAGTGTTTTTTAAGGCTAAAGGAATTATTTAGAATTTTGTTAAATGTGTGTATGTATGTTTTGGAGATGTCGGTGTTGTAGTAATTGTTTGTTTTGTTATTGTTATTAACTCGATAATTTGAAAGAAAGATATATATTTTTTTACTTCATTTATCCAATTATCTTTTATTTAGTGATCTTATTCATCTTCCCTTCCTTCCCTTCTTTTCCTTCCTTTCATCCCTTTCTTTCTTCTTTCTTCCCTTCCCTTCCTTCCCTTCCTTTCCCTTCTTTCCTTCCTTTCATCCCTTTCTTTCTGCCTTCCATCCCTTCTCTCCCTTCTTTTCTTCCCTTCCTTCCTTTTATCTTTCCTCCTTCCTTCCTTCTTTCCCTCTCCCTCCATCCCTCCCTTCCTTTCTTCTTTCAAGTGCTTAGAGGTACGGCAGTGGTACCGCGTTGTCATCCGCTATTCCTACGGCTATGCCTAATTATTTAACTGGTAAAGCGTATTTCAAGTTATGTTAGGTTGGGTTAGGTTAGGTTATATAAGCTTTTTACCCAAAATTTAGTCACCTGCCGTATCTATAAGGAAGCACGGTAAAGATTCGTAAGACGACCCATTTGATATCTGGTTACCTTTATAATGCACTGCAAATTCAACCTTATATATTGAATTACAGAAGAAAAAAAAGCAGGAATTTTTTTTTTTTTTTTTTTTTTTTTTATATAGATTACGTTAGGTTTGGTTACGTTCAGTTTGTTTTTGTTAAGCTTATCTAATGTTAATTTAGAAGTTATCAAATGTTTTCTATGACTTCAAGTAGGCAGGGGGGGGAGGGCGGTTGTTTGTGGTGCAGACGTCATTTTTTTGGTAGCCACACGCCATTCTAGTGAAGATGTAAAAAATTACTAGAAAAAAACTGCATTGTTAGCATAACCTTCCCAGAGCTGCAGTTAGATAAACCTAACTAAAACCAAACCTAACTAAACTTAACTAAACCTAACTAAAACTAACTAAACTTAACTAAAACTAACCAAACCAAACTTAACTAAACTGAACTAAACCTAACCAAACCTAACAACGTAACCAAATCTAACCAAACCTAGCTAAATCTAACGTAACCTAAGAAAAAATAATTCGTATATGTTAGGTTTTGTTATAAATACGGCTGCCGTATCTATAAGCATATCTTCTTTCTTCCCTTCCCTTCCCTTCCCTTCCCTTCCCTTCCCTCCCTTCCCTTTCCCTCCCTTCCCTTTCCCTCCCCTTCCCTTTCCCTCCCCTTCCCTTCCCCTCCCTCCCCTTCCCTTCCCTTCCCTCCCTTCCCTTTTCCTTCCCTTCCCTTCCCTCTTCTTCCCTTCCCTTCCCTTCCCTTCCCTCCCCTTCCCTTCCCTTTCCTTCCCTTCCCATCCTTTCCCTCTCCTTCCCTTCCTTTCCCTCTCCCCCCTCCCCTCCCCTCCCGTCCCCTCCCCTCCCCTCCCGTCCCCTCCCCTTCCCTCCCCTCCCCTTTCCTGGCAGCATGGCGAGCTCTCTCTCACTGCATTTCAAAGAAATTGTCATCATTTTCAGTGCGGCTCAAGCCAGCAAAGCGAGATAAGATGAGTGTCGTCTGGGATCACCCCTAAACGTACTGGCAACCTCAAAATGTTTGCCCAGCGGTGGGTCGCATCGCACCCCGTGAGAAATGTATTACTTTTCTGCGATACGACCCACCGGTGGACATACTTTGATGTTACCTTTGCTTGAGAAAGGGGTTACACTATACATTGACAATTTCTATACATTTAATCCACTTGCTGATTACCTTCTTTCACATAAAACATATTTGTGTGGCACACTGCGTGCCTCCCGTAAATGGCTTCCAAAGGAAGTGACTAAAGCCAAAACCAAGAAAGGTGATATAGCTTCTCTTGAAAATGGTAAAGTCATCAAGGTCTTCAATTGGAAAGATAAAATAAATGTATTCATTTTATCAACAGTTCCTGAGTATGATGCAACACGCAAAGTTTCAAGGAATGGAGAAGAAAAAAACCTTCAGTGTGTAATGGATTACAATAAAGCAAAGAAAGGAGTTAATCTTTCAGATCAAATGTCATCATGTTACACATCTATGAGAAAAAACAGAAAATGGTATAAAAAAAACTTGCGTTGGAGTTCCTCATAGGAGCTTGTGTACTGAATGCTCTCATTGTTTTCAACAAACATCATTCAGACAAAAAATGGATCCTATTGCAATTGAAAGAGTCAATCATCCTTTCACTTCTACGTGATGTCATTCCCTCAGATGCACAGCATTTCTTATCAGAAGCTGAAGGATCAAAGAGAGAATCTCGAAAAAGATGTGCAGGGTGTTATGAAATAATATCCACAAATGAAGGATTTAAAGTGGCATAAAAAAAAGCAAAGAAAGTATCAACTTTTTGCAGCTGGTGTGATGGTAAGCCTTACCTGTGTCTGGCATGCTTTGAAACTAAGCATTCAAAGTAAATTATGGAAAAATGTAGCAGGTATTTTTTTCAGTTACTTATGTTTTGTTTCATTACTTATGTTTATATGATATGCAACTTATGAGGGTCACCAATGGCTGCTTTGTTATAGTTTGTCCAATTGATATCAGGAAAATTATGAAAAGATCAATTAAGAAAATGATTGAAGTTTATCAAGGAAAGTCCATTTGTGATATCTCAGTTTGATTTATTTGTTATACAAAAGTTTTATGTTGAAGGAAAAAAATGAAAGATAATATAGTTTTCTTATGTGTATTAAAAAAAATATGGAAACAAGAAGAGTATTTTTTTTATTTCAATTTTCATGTGTAAAAATTAAATGAACTTCATATTATTTATCAATCAGTGGTTTATTATGGCCTCAACTACACCTACTGACTATTGCAATTTTACTATATAATCCAATATCTATTAATAATAAGGTTTAAAAACGAGACATGTGTGAAAACTGTTTGTACGACCCCACTGGTGGGTCACATTGCAGGTACCGTGTTAACCAGCCCCCTTAACC
>JAXIVD010000784.1:7500-48335 GCA_036785275.1 Cancer borealis
CAGTACCTAACCTAACCTAACCTTACCTTATCTAACCAAAGAAGAATGTACAGTACCTAACCTAACCTTACCTTACCTAACCAAAGAAGAATGTACAGTACCTAACCTAACCTTACCTTACCTAACCAAAGAAGAATGTACAGTACCTAACCTAACCTAATCTTACCTAACCAAAGAAGAATGTACAGTACCTAACCTAACCTAACCTTACCTTACCTAACCAAAGAAGAATGTACAGTACCTAACCTTACCTAACCAAAGAAGAATGTACAGTACCTAACCTAACCTTACCTAACCAAAGAAGAATGTACAGTACCTAACCTAACCTAACCTTACCTAACCAAAGAAGAATGTACAGTACCTAACCTAACCTTACCTTACCTAACCAAAGAAGAATGTACAGTACCTAACCTAACCTTACCTTACCTAACCAAAGAAGAATGTACAGTACCTAACCTAACCTAATCTTACCTAACCAAAGAAGAATGTACAGTACCTAACCTAACCTTACCTTACCTAACCAAAGAAGAATGTACAGTACCTAACCTAACCTAACCTTACCTTACCTAACCAAAGAAGAATGTACAGTACCTAACCTAACCTTACCTTACCTAACCAAAGAAGAATGTACAGTACCTAACCTAACCTTACCTAACCAAAGAAGAATGTACAGTACCTAACCTTACCTAACCAAAGAAGAATGTACAGTACCTAACCTAACCTTACCTTACCTAACCAAAGAAGAATGTACAGTACCTAACCTTACCTAACCAAAGAAGAATGTACAGTACCTAACCTTACCTAACCAAAGAAGAATGTACAGTACCTAACCTAACCTTACCTTACCTAACCAAAAAAGAATGTACAGTACCTAACCTTACCTAACCAAAGAAGAATGTACAGTACCTAACCTAACCTAACCTTACCTAACCAAAGAAGAATGTACAGTACCTAACCTAACCTAACCTTACCTAACCAAAGAAGAATGTACAGTACCTAACCTAACCTAACCAAAGAAGAATGTACAGTACCTAACCTAACCTAACCTTACCTAACCAAAGAAGAATGTACAGTACCTAACCTAACCTTACCTTACCTAACCAAAGAAGAATGTACAGTACCTAACCTTACCTAACCAAAGAAGAATGTACAGTACCTAACCTAACCTAACCTTACCTAACCAAAGAAGAATGTACAGTACCTAACCTAACCTTACCTTACCTCACCTTACCTTACCTTACCTTACCTTACCTTACCTTACCTTACCTTACCTTACCTAACCTAACCTTACCTTACCTAACGTTACCTTTCCTAACCTAACCTTACCTAACTTTACCTTACCTAACCTTACCTTTCCTAACCTTACCTTTCCTAACCTTACCTTTCCTAACCTAACCTTTCCTAACCTAACCTTACCTTGCCTTACCTTACCTAACCTAACCTTACCTAACCTAACTTTACCTTTCCTAACCTTACCTTACCTTGCCTTACCTTACCTTACCTTACCTAACCTAACCTTACCTTAACTTACCTTACCTAACTTAACCTAACCTAACGTTACCAAACCTAACCTTACCTTACCTTACCTTACCTTACCTAACCTAACCTAACCTTACCTTACCTTACCTTACCTTACCTTACCTTACCTTACCTAACCTAACCTTATCTTACCTTACCTAACCTAACCTAACCTTACCTTAACTTACCTTACCTAACTTAACCTAACCTAACGTTACCAAACCTTACCTTACCTTACCTTACCTTTCCTAACCTTACCTTACCTTACCTTACCTTACCTTACCTTACCTTACCTTACCTTACCTAACCTAACCTTATCTTACCTTACCTAACCTAACCTAACCTTACCTTAACTTACCTTACCTAACTTAACCTAACCTAACGTTACCAAACCTTACCTTACCTTACCTTACCTTTCCTAACCTTACCTTACCTTACCTTACCTTACCTTACCTTACCTAATCTAACCTAACCTTACCTTACCTTACCTAACCTAACGTACAGTAAATATGTTAATTGGTTCACTTCTTAGCGTGAGTAACTGTGTTTGGGAGTTAATAATTATTTGACGTGACGGTATAAAATGTGTATTGGTAAACATTAAATAAGTTTAGGATGTTAAAAAGTAATAATAGTAATAGTAGTGATGATAATAATAATAATAGCAATAATAATAAAAATTATATTAATGATAATAGTGATAGTAATAACAATAACAATAATAATGATAGTAGTAATAGTAATATATAAGTAATAATAATGACAATGATGATGATAATTTTTTTTTTTCTTTTTCAGGAGCATGATGAAGACAGAGAAAAGAAAGATATTTCACACCTTCCTTCCAAGAATGGAGATCAAATAGAGCGAGAGTGAAAGAGAGAGAGAGAGAGAGAGAGAGAGAGAGAGAGAGAGTTCTATACAAGAGGAAATTTTCACACAAGAGGTAAGTTTTGTATCTCTCTCTCTCTCTCTCTCTCTCTCTCTCTCTCTCTCTCTCTCTCTCTCTCTCTCTCTCTCTCTCTCTCTCTCTTCTGTCTCTGTTATTATCACCACACACACACACACAATTACAATATATAAATTGAAGAAACAGATAAAAAAGACTTAATATTGAGAAGAAAAAGAGAGGCTAGAAATTTTTAAAGAAACAAAAAGATAATTTTCCTTTCAAAAATTGAATCTAAGCTAATCAAAAAAAAATTTATTCAGTGATTAGAAGAAACAATTACAAGTATTATAATAATAATATATACTTTATTATGTCTTTTTGTGTCATATAAAAAAAACTTACTTAAAAAACTATACTACATACTTATAAAACTAAAGTACATACTTATAAATCTATAGTACATACTTATAAAAGTAGAGTATATACTTATAAAACTAAAGTACATACTTATAAAACTACAATATATACTTATAAAACTACAGTATATACTTATAAAATTATAGTACATACTTATAAAACTACAGTATATACTTATAAAACTACAGTACATACTTATAAAACTACAGTACATACTTATAAAACTATAGTACATACTTATAAAACTACAGTACATACTTATAAAACTATAGTACATACTTATAAAATTAAAGTATATACTTATAAAATTACAGTATATACTTATAAAACTACAGTACATACTTATAAAATTACAGTATATACTTATAAAACTACAATATATACTTATAAAACTAGAGTTTATACTTATAAAACTACAGTACATACTTATAAAACTACAGTACATACTTATAAAACTACAGTATATACTTATAAAACTACAGTATATACTTATAAAATTATAGTACATACTTATAAAACTACAGTATATACTTATAAAACTACAGTACATACTTATAAAACTACAGTACATACTTATAAAACTATAGTACATACTTATAAAACTATAGTACATACTTATAAAACTACAGTACATACTTATAAAACTATAGTACATACTTATAAAACTACAGTATATACTTATAAAACTACAGTACATACTTATAAAATTACAGTATATACTTATAAAACTACAATATATACTTATAAAACTATAGTATATACTTATAAAACTACAGTACATACTTATAAAACTACAGTATATACTTATAAAACTACAGTATATACTTATAAGACTACAGTACATACTTATAAAACTACAGTACATACTTATAAAACTACAGTACATACTTATAAAACTACAGTACATACTTATAAAACTACAGTACATACTTATAAAACTACACTATATACTTATAAAACTATAGTACATACTTATAAAACTATAGTACATACTTATAAAACTACAATACATACTTATAAAACTACAGTACATACTTATAAAACTACAGTACATACTTATAAAACTACAGAATATACTTATAAAACTACAGTATATACTTATAAAACTATAGTACATACTTATAAAACTACAGTATATACTTATAAAACTATAGTACATACTTATAAAACTATAGTATATACTTATAAAACTAAGTACATACTTATAAAACTACAGTACATACTTATAAAACTACAGTACATACTTATAAAACTACAGTACATACTTATAAAACTACAGTATATACTTATAAAACTAAAGTACATACTTATAAAAGTAAAGTATATACTTATAAAACTATAGTACATACTTATAAAACTATAGTATATACTTATAAAACTAAGTACATACTTATAAAACTAAGTACATACTTATAAAACTACAATACATACTTATAAAACTACAGTACATACTTATAGAACTACAATATATCCTTATAAAACTACAGTACATACTTATAAAACTAAAATATATACTTATAAAACTATAGTACATACTTATAGAACTACAGTATATACTTATAAAATTACAGTATATACTTATAAAACTGCAATATATACTTATAAAACTACAGTATATACTTATAAAACTATAGTACATACTTATAAAACTACAGTATATACTTATAAAACTATAGTATATACTTATAAAACTACAGTATATACTTATAAAACTACAATATATACTTATAAAACTACAGTACATACTTATAACACTACAGTACATACTTATAAAACTACAGTACATACTTATAAAACTACAGTACATACTTATATAACTACAGTATATACTTATAAAACTACAGTACATACTTATAAAACTATAGTACATACTTATAAAACTACAGTATATACTTATAAAACTAAAGTACATACTTATAAAACTACAATACATACTTATAAAACTACAGTACATACTTATAAAACTACAGTACATACTTATAAAACTACAATACATACTTATAAAACTACAGTATATACTTATAAAACTAAAGTACATACTTATAAAACTACAGTACATACTTATAAAACTATAGTACATACTTATAAAATTACAGTACATACTTATAAAACTACAGTACATACTTATAAAACTACAATATATACTTATAAAACTACAGTATATACTTATAAAACTACAGTACATTTCTACACATTTTTAACACTGTACATGTATAAAAACAAAATAGAATGACTTAATTGTTGCAAAGGAATATATTATTTATTAAGATTGTTAAACTAATACTATTTATAAATCACATGCTATCACACTGCTATACATACATACTGACGTACTGACATACATACATAATTAAGTGGCAATGATGAAAAATATTTAGTTATGTTGTTATTATTATTATTATTATTATTATTATTACAGACATGAGCAAGACAAGGAACTACGATTCAGATGGATTTATTGTGCGCGCAGCCTGTGTGTGCGTTGATGCAGAGGAGAGGCAGGTATGTGTGCGTTGATGCAGAGGAGAGGCAGGTATGTGTGCGTCTGTGTGTGCGTTGATGCAGAGGAGAGGCAGGTATGTGTGCGTCTGTGTGTGCGTTGATGCTGAGGAGAGGCAGGTGTGTGTGCGTTGATGCTGAGGAGAGGCAGGTATGTGTGTGTTGATGCTGAGGAGAGACAGGTATGTGTGCGTTTGTGTGCGTGCGTTGATGCAGAGGAGAAGCAGGTATGTGTGCGTTGATGCATAGGAGAGACAGGTATGTGTGCGTTTGTGTGCATGCGTTGATGCAGAGGAGAAGCAGGTATGTGTGCGTTGATGCAGAGGAGAGGCAGGTATCTGTGCGTTTGTGTGCGCGTTGATGCAGAGGAGAGGTAGGTATGTGTGCGTCTGTGTGCGTGTTGATGCTATAATAATAAAAATAATAATAGTGATAATAATTCCTTCATCTATAATTTCTTCATCGCCTTTTTCACACTCTTTATTGTGTGTGTGTACGTTTTCTCCCTTCACTCCTTCCTTCCTCCTAAACAGTCACAACAGGAAGGAAAAACAACTCAAGTATTTATTCCTTTTAGTTTATATGTTTGGCGGCTTCTCTCTCTCTCTCTCTCTCTCTCTCTCTCTCTCTCTCTCTCTCTCTCTCTCTCTCTCTCTCTCTCTCTCTCTCTCTCTCTCTCATTATTATTATTATTATTATTATAATACAGTTCTCTTCTTGTCTGGGGGTCAAGGGAGTGAATCAGAGAGTGTGTGTGTGTGTGTACCAAGTCTTGCCTGGTATATGGCTAAAGATGATTATTACTACTACTACCACCACCACCACCACCACCACCATTACTACTGACAAATTTATTATCCTTCTATAGGAAAGTATTTGAAACCATAGATAAGGGGGACGAGTGTGATATAGTTTATTTGGACTTCAGTAAAGCCTTTGACAAAGTACCCCATAGGAGACTATTAAGTAAAGTTAAGGCTCATGGCATAGGTGGGAAGGTACTAGAATGGATTAAGGGATGGTTTACTAGTAGGGAACAGAGGGTACAGATCAATGGGAAGAAATCAGAATGGGGTAATGTCACTAGTGGGGTACCACAGGGATCAGTACTAGAACCGTTGTTATTCATAATCTATATAAATGACTTAGAGACAGGAATAAACAGTGATATCAGTAAATTTGCCAATAATACAAAGATAGGAAGACAGGTAAAGAATTTAGATGATGCTAGGATGCTGCAGGATGACTTAAATAGGCTGTACGAGTGGTCAGAGAAATGGCAGATGCAGTTTAATGTTAACAAGTGTAGCATTATGAGCGTAGGTAAAGGAAATAGGTCTATAGACTACACATTAAATGACGATTCCTTAGGAAGGTCATATAGTGTGAGGGACTTAGGAGTTCAAATAAGCAGTGACTTAAGCCCCAGGGAACAGTGTATTATAGCTAGAAATAGGGCCAACAAGATACTGGGATTTATTAGTAGGTGTGTGACAAATAGGAGTTCTGAGGTCATTCTGAGGTTTTTAGCGTTAGTCAGACCCCACCTAGATAATGCAGCTCAATTTTCGTCCCCTTATTATAGGAAGGATATAGGCTCCTTGGAGGCAGTTCAGAGAAGAATGACCAAGATGATTCAGGGGCTGAGAAATTTACCCTACAAAGATAGGTTATAACGTCTTAATCTCCACTCCCTAGAGAGAAGGAGGGCAAGAGGGGATATGATTGAGGTTTTCAAATGGGTAAAAGGAATTAATAAGGGAAACATTGATCAGGTTTTAGAATTTAGTAGTCAGGATAGAACACGTGGAAATGGGTACAAGGTAGAAAAACTTAGATTCAGGACAGACATAGGTAGATATTGGTTCACTAATAGAGTGGTGAACGATTGGAATAGGCTAGATAGACACGTAGTAAGTGGTGAGTCAATAGGTAGCTTTAAAAGACGGTTGGATCAGAGTATAGATAGGGATAACAGGTGGGATGGCTAAATATTGGATTATTCCAAGGGTGGGGGACAAGGAACTGCCTCGTGTAGGTCATTAACTGGCCTCTTGCAGTCTCCTCAATTCTTATGTTCTATTACTACTACTACTACTACCACCACCACTGCTACTACTACTACTACTACTGCTGCAGGTGTTGTTGGTATCATCGCGGAGAGACTCTAAGCTGTGGATAGTTCCTGGAGGTGGTGTGGAAGCAGGTGAAGGAACACAGGAAGCAGCGCTGCGTGAGGTTAGGGAGGAAGCAGGCGTGTGCGGCAACATTACCCGACCACTGGGAGTGTTTGAGGTGAGGGTGTGTGTGTGTGTGTGTGTGTGTGTGTTCCTCTAGTGGACAAATCATCACTAGCTTTTTTTTTATATGCCGCTTCTATTCTCTTGGTACTCATCAATTCTCACAACTTTGCATTTTCTAGTTTATTAAATTCCACTCCAAGATGTTGTTTGAGGTGATTGTGTAACATAATGCAGTGTTCTCTTCTCTTCTCTTCTCTTCGTTCTATCCTCTTCATCATCTTCACATCATCTACAAATCAACTAAATCATTTACATATAACAGAAACATTATTGGTGCCAGAACAGCTGCTTGCGGCACTCCACTGCTCACATCACTCCAATCTAAAACACAATCCTTCATTATTTTCCTTCCTCTCACAAAGTCATCCATCCGTGTAAGTAGAGTAAGTAAGGTTAAGTAGAGTAAGTAAGAGTGTCAACCCACCCATCTCTTTCCTGCATTATGTCTCATCACCTGGGAGTAGAAGAAGAAGATTTTGCAAACACATCACCTTACACTTCTAAATCCATATTGTCTATAATTGGTCTATAATTCAGGGATACTCTTCACTATCTTATTTCTATACAGGTACAATGGTTGCTTGTTTCCATTCCCGGGGTATCTTTCCCTTACAGAACACATTGTCATATGATGAAATTGATCCTCTAGTTGATGACGGCATTGCTTCACTATCCAGGTGGTGTGTGTGTGTGTGTGTGTGTGTGTGTGTAAGTGTTTCAGACAAATTTAAGTGTGTGTGTGTGTGTGTGTGAGAAATTTAAGTGTGTGGGGTGAGTGTGTGTGTGTGTGTGTGTTTGAGACAAATTCAAGTGTGTGGGGTGTGTGTGTATGTGTGTTTGTGTGTTTCAGACAAATTTAAGTGTATTTGGGGTGAGTCTGTGTGTGTGTGTGTGTGTGTGTTTCAGATAAATGTAAGTGTATTTGGGATGTGTGTGTCTGTGTGTGTGTGTGACAAGTTTAAGTGTGTTTGTGTAATGTTTGTTAATTAGTGTGTTTAGGGTATTTTTTGTGTAATTTACAGTTTTTAGATGAATTTTTAGATCTGATTTAGGGATATTATCTTATATTTTTTGGTCAGGCGGTTTTTTTTTTTTTTTTTTTTTTTTTTTTTTTTTAATCGGTAAATTAAAGAGTGGCATTTTTATTTACATATATAGATTTGGGTTTTTTTTTATTTATCTATTTATTATGTGGTGTATTTGGGCTATTTTTTGTTACATTTGGGCTATATTACTACCACTACTATTACAGATCCTGGGTGTATTTAGGCTATTTTGTCACATTTGGGCTATATTACTATTACTATTACTACTATTACAGAACCCTGAGAGGCGTCACCGAACTAGCGTGTATCTACTAGTAGTGGAAGAACTATTACAAGACTGGGATGAAGCAAGGGACTTTGGTAAGCAAGATATTACAGTGGTAGTAGTAGTAGTAGTAGTAATAGTAGTAGTAGTAGTAGTAGTAGTAGTAATAGTTGTAGTAGCAGTTAACTATCTTTTTTTACTATTTCAGACTATTTTGACCATTAGAATATAAGGGAGGACGATAGAGCAGCAACAGTAGTAGTAGTAGTAACGAGTAGCAGTTATAGTTTACTATCTTTTTTTAATATTTCAGAAAACTACACAAAATTTCATAGCTCAGACTTTATTTTTTATTATTTTTTTATTTCCTATATAATTTAACCTTTTGGCAGTGGTAGTCATTAGGTGGTCAGCCTCTGCCCGTTAGTACCTTACCTTACCTGACCTTATCTTGCCTTATCTTACCTAACCTTACCTTACCTTACCTTACCTAACCTTACCTTACCTTACCTTACCTTACCTTACCTTACCTTAACTTACCTTACCTTACCTTACCTTACCTTACCTAACCTTACCTTACCTTACCTTACCTTACCTTACCTTACCTTACCTTACCTTACCTTACCTTACCTTACCTTACCTTACCTTACCTTACCTTACCTTACCTAATCTTACCTTACCTTACCTTACCTTATCATACCTTACCTAACCTTACCTTACCTTACCTTACCTTACCTTACCTTACCTTACCTAACCTTACCTTATCTTACCTTACCTTACCTTACCTAACCTAACCTTACCTTACCTTACCTTACCTTACCTTACCTTACCTAACCTAACCTAACCTTACCTTACCTTACCTTACCTTACCTTACCTTACCTTATCATACCTTACCTAACCTTACCTTACCTAACCTAACCTTACCTTACCTTACCTTACCTTACATTACCTTACCTTACCTTACCTAACCTAACCTTACCTAACCTTACCATACCTTACCTTACCTTACCTTACCTTATCTTATCTTATCTTACCTTACCTTACCTTACCTTACCTTACCTTACCTTACCTTATCTAACCTTACCTTACCTTATCTTACCTTACCTTACCTTACCTAACCTAACCTTACCTAACCTTACCTTACCTTACCTAACCTTACCTTACCTTACCTTACCTTACCTAACCTAACCTTACCTTACCTTACTTTACCTTACCTAACCTAACCTTACCTTACCTTACCATACCTTAGCATACCTTACCTTACCATACCTTACCTTACCTTACCTTACCTTACCTTACCTTACCTTACCTTACCTAACCTTTCCTAACCTAACCTTACCTTACCTTACCTTACCTTACCTAACCTTACCTTACCTTACCATACCTTACCATACCTTACCTTACCATACCTTACCTTACCTTACCTTACTATACCTTACCTTACCTTACCATACCTTACCTTGGTTATACTTGCAGTACTATTTATTTATTTATTTATTCTCCTTTATTAATTTTCTTTTATTCTCTTTCATTCTCTTTCAACCTTTTTTCAAAATTATTCCTTCCAATCCATGCATTCCCTTGATGTGAAATAGTTAAATGATTATAATAATGGTATATATTCCTTTATAACAAAATTTTAACACACACACACACACACACACACACACACACACACACACACACACACACATGTATTGGTGGATAGGATATTACGGATATTACGACAAGGGATCAGAGAGAGAGAGAGAGAGAGTTACACTGCACAATGCAATATTTTAAGTTCATTGCTCTTTCTAACAAGGTGATACGTTAAGTCTAACTAATGTAGAGACAGACAGACAGACTATGTGCAAAATGTTACCATATAACTTAACTCTTTCTGCATGATCATTACTACTAATAATAATAATATTACTACTATTATTATTACGCCTTTCAACAACATAATAGCATCAGTAGTAATAATAAAAGTACTATTAATAATAATTCTATTACTACTATTATTACTACTGCTTTTAATAACACTGGCATAATAGTATCAGTAATAGTATAAAAGTACTACTACTAATAATAATAATAGTAATAATAATAATAATAACACAAATAACAGCATGGTCATATTAGCAGCACTAGTGGTAGGTAAGTAGTGCTGGTCGTAGTAGTTGTAGTTGTAGTAATAATAGTAATAGTTGTAGTTGTTGTAATAATAGTAATAGTTGTAGTTATAGTAATAATAGTTGTAGTTGTAGTAATAGTAATAATGGTGGTAGTAATAGTAATAATAGTGGTAGTAGTAGTAATAATAGTGGTAGTAGTAGTAATAATAGTGGTAGTAGTAGTAATAATAGTGGTAGTAGTAGTAATAATAGTGATAGTAATAGTAATAATAGTGGTAGTAGTAGTAATAATAGTGATAGTAGTAGTAATAATAGTGGTAGTAATAGTAATAATAGTGGTAGTAGTAGTAATAATAGTGGTAGTAGTAGTAGTAGTAATAATAGTGGTAGTAGTAGTAATAATAGTGATAGTAATAGTAATAATAGTGATAGTAGTAGTAATAATAGTGGTAGTAATAGTAATAATAGTGATAGTAGTAGTAATAATAGTGGTAGTAGTAGTAGTAATAGTGATAGTAGTAGTAATAATAGTGATAGTAGTAGTAATAATAATGGTAGTAGTAGTAATAATAGTGGTAGTATTAGTAATAATAGTGATAGTAGTAGTAATAATAGTGATAGTAGTAGTAATAATAGTGGTAGTAATAGTAATAATAGTGGTAGTAGTAGTAATAATAGTGGTAGTAGTAGTAATAATAATGGTAGTAGTAGTAATAATAGTGGTAGTAGTAGTAATAATAGTGATAGTAATAGTAATAATAGTGGTAGTAGTAGTAATAATAGTGGTAGTAGTAGTAATAATAGTGGTAGTAGTAGTAATAAAAGTGGTAGTAGTAGTAGTAGTAATAATAGTGGTAGTAGTAGTAATAATAGTAATAGTAATAATAGTGATAGTAGTAGTAATAATAGTGGTAGTAATAGTAATAATAGTGATAGTAGTAGTAATAATAGTGGTAGTAGTAGTAGTAATAGTGATAGTAGTAGTAATAATAGTGATAGTAGTAGTAATAATAATGGTAGTAGTAGTAATAATAGTGATAGTAGTAGTAGTAATAATAGTGGTAGTAGTAGTAATAATAGTGGTAGTAGTAGTAGTAATAGTGATAGTAGTAGTAATAATAGTGGTAGTAGTAGTAATAATAGTGATAGTAGTAGTAATAATAGTGATAGTAGTAGTAGTAATAATAGTGGTAGTAGTAGTAATAATAGTGGTAGTAGTAGTAGTAATAGTGATAGTAGTAGTAATAATAGTGGTAGTAGTAGTAATAATAGTGGTAGTAGTAGTAATAATAGTGGTAGTAGTAGTAATAATAGTGGTAGTAGTAGTAATAATAGTGATAGTAGTAGTAATAATAGTGATAGTAGTAGTAATAATAGTGGTAGTAGTAGTAATAATAGTGGTAGTAGTAGTAATAATAGTGATAGTAATAGTAATAATAGTGGTAGTAATAGTAATAATAGTGGTAGTGGTAGTAATAATAGTGGTAGTAGTAGTAATAATAGTGATAGTAATAGTAATAATAGTGGTAGTAGTAGTAATAATAGTGGTAGTAGTAGTAATAATAGTGATAGTAGTAGTAATAATAGTGGTAGTAGTAGTAGTAATAATAGTGGTAGTAGTAGTAATAATAGTGATAGTAATAGTAATAATAGTGGTAGTAGTAGTAATAATAGTGGTAGTAGTAGTAATAATAGTGGTAGTAGTAGTAGTAATAATAGTGATAGTAGTAGTAATAATAGTGGTAGTAGTAGTAGTAATAATAGTGATAATAGTAGTAATAATAGTGGTAGTAGTAGTAGTAATAATAGTGGTAGTAGTAGTAATAATAGTGATAGTAGTAGTAATAATAGTGGTAGTAGTAGTAATAATAGTGGTAGTAATAGTAATAATAGTGATAGTAGTAGTAATAATAGTGATAGTAGTAGTAATAATAGTGGTAGTAGTAGTAATAATAGTGATAGTAGTAATAATAGTGATAGTAGTAGTAATAATAGTGATAGTAGTAGTAATAATAGTGGTAGTAGTAGTAATAATAGTGATAGTAGTAGTAATAATAGTGATAGTAATAGTAATAATAGTGGTAGTAGTAGTAATAATAGTGGTAGTAATAGTAATAATAGTGGTAGTAGTAGTAGTAATAATAGTGATAGTAATAGTAATAATAGTGGTAGTAGTAGTAGTAATAATAGTGGTAGTAGTAGTAATAATAGTGGTAGTAGTAGTAATAGTAATAGTTTGTACACAATTACAGGACGGAGGCGACAATGGTTTACTGTGCGACAAGCCGTTGAAGAACTTGCCAAACATAAGCCTATCCAAACCCACTATTTGGAACAACTACTACTACCTACTACTACTACTACTACTCCTACTACTACTACTGGTACTACTGGTGGTGATATGGTTCAACTAGCAGGTGTAAATAGTACTGATTGTCATACTACTACTACTACTACTACTACTACTCCTACTACTGAAACAATGATGGATGCTAGTCAGAATAAATGTGATTGTAGTTGTTGTAGTAGTAGTAGTAGTAGCAGTGGTAGTGGTAATGGTGATAGACTATCCCCTACTATTACTACTACTGCTTCTACTACTGAGCATTATCTAACTCATAATAGTAGTAGTAATAGTTCCCTACTTACTACTACTACTACTACTCCTGCTACTACTACACCACCTCATCACAACCACCACCACCACCACCACCTGCTACTTCCGTCCGATTCATGAATATTATAATTGTTATAATTGTTGTTGGCATTACTTTTGTTTGTTTGTTTTTTCACTTATTTATTTTTCTATTTATTTTCCTCTCGATCATCTCCATCCATTCATACATACATACATACAGACATATACACATACACATAAACTAACATTGATTCATGTGCACATCATAATATGTGTGTGTACATATTACTATAAGTGTGTACGAAATTATATACATACATACATACATGTGTATTATTTATATATCCCCCCCGTGTGTGTGTGTGTGTGTGTTGAAAAAGTTTGTCATTATAAATATTTGTTTACATCTAAGATAACATGAAAAATATTGTTAGTTAGTGAAACATTATATTTGAAAATAATCTTGCAGCAAAGTAATTTAATTCTTAACTCTTAATGATTATTTTGCTTCAAGGTTGAGACAATTATGTCACATAATTGTCTCCTATTGTGAGGCGGCTCAGACCTGTCACCTTCTAAAACCACTTATATAATGGACACCCTTGTGCCTTGTGGCAGTGGGCGTGGGGTTAACTTCTTACTACGTCCTGGTACACCTACAATGGCAATGGTTGGGCAGGGGCGGGGAGGGGGACAAGGGTTGGGCAGGGGCGGGGAAGGGGACAATGGTTGGGCAGGGGCGGGGAGGGGGGCAAGGGTTGGGCAGGGGCGGGGAGGGG
The DNA here is from genome assembly GCA_036785275.1 of Cancer borealis. NCBI lineage: Eukaryota > Metazoa > Arthropoda > Malacostraca > Decapoda > Cancridae > Cancer > Cancer borealis. The sequence continues at coordinate 21,979 of JAXIVD010000784.1, forward strand.
GACAATGGTTGGGCAGGGGCGGGGAGGGGGGCAAGGGTTGGGCAGGGGCGGGGAGGGGGACAAAGGGATAAAGCCATCTAGTCCCGTTACTCCAATACTCCCTTATTACCTACAATCACCTCTCATCCCCATCCATAAAGCCATCTAGTCCTGTTACTCCAATACTCCCTTATTACCTACAATCACCTCTCATCCCCATCCATAAAGCCATCTAGTCCTGTTACTCCAATACTCCCTTATTACCTACAATCACCTCTCATCCCCATCCATAAAGCCATCTAGTCCTGTTACTCCAATACTCCCTTATTACCTACACCCACCTCCCATCCCCATCCATAAAGCCATCTAGTCCTGTTACTCCAATACTCCCTTATTATCTACACCCACCTCTCATCCCCATCCATAAAGCCATCTAGTCCTGTTACTCCAATACTCCCTTATTATCTACACCCACCTCTCATCCCCATTCATAAGGCCGTCTATGTAGTCTTCTTTTAAATCTCCCTATCGTCTAGGCACTAATTACTTAATCACTGAGTCTGTTCCAATCATTTATCACCTTATTTGCAACCCAATTATATACATAGACTCTTGAATATGTGTGAATGAGCGTGATGCCTCCAATTTTATCTCAAACAGGCCTTACTGAATGTACCTTTTTGTTTTGTTTAGTTATGCCCTTAGATCCTGTATTCCCAAGGTGATACTGCATTATATAAATGTTTTTACTCACATATCATTCATAATTTTATACTATATGTTTATATTAATGTTTATATTAGAATTGTTTCTCCAAACTTTCAAATCCTATGCAGTCATCCTCCCCACAAGACAGTTTTCTATGGAAAGAAATTAATATCATAATCTAATCACTATTAATAGTCATTAACTTGTTAAAATGCTCTCCATAGTCAAATATAATTAATCTACTTAGTTATCTTCTCACAAAACTTTGTTAAGAATGATGTAATATTGCACCATGTGATGTGATCCCACGCCCCAGGGCCTGTCGAGCTGAGAAAAGTCACGTACACCAGAATTTTCCCCTATATAGTAATCCAGAGATCAGGTTCAATAGATATCTAAATGTTACTTATTTAGCGTCAAAATTAATTTCCTATAAGCTGATAACCATTTCATGTCTCAATAATCAATTAATAATAAGATCAAAGGAGGAATATTCTCGAAACCCCTCTTCCCCCTCCTCGTCTCCCGCCTTTTTTCCCAGAGAGCGTCACTCGGGACTCAACTTTTGTAACGTCAACAGGTGAGTGACATCGCTCTCGAAATTCCTCAATATTTGTGAAATTCAATGCCTCTCACCATTATTATATAGTCCATAATCTTCCCCAGTAGCCTGACAATATATGTAAACCTCTATTGAGATCTATTATAAGTGGATAATACCAATTTCCTTCTCTTAAAGAAGGACAACGTGGTTTCAAAATCGCATGGCCTCCTTTTGTCCCTCCCTCCCCCAAAATAATATTTCATGGTGTATAATATATATTTTTTCATGGTAATTCCTATGTTATTGTGACTATGTATTAACTTCTGAGTTAAGGAAGTGAATTATAGACTCGGGACTCAACTTTTGTAACGTCAACAGGGAAAGAATGCCTCCACGACAGTTACACCAATTTCTCATTTACTTTCTTTTGTTTTGTAGATAAATGAACGGCTAGAAAGCCAATGCCAAATTTCCGAGTTAAGCTTTAGGGAACTATGTGTCACGTAGGACGGTCTGATAGACCCAGCCCATGTATTCAGGAGTAGGAATCGCGTATTCCTACTTAGTGAGGAAGAATTATACTATGTCTGCATAACCAGAAACATTGAGATCACCTTAATTTCGGAATCCCCTGAGAAAAGGTTCTTTAACTGTTCTCAGGCCCAGTTACAAAATTATAATATTACTTTAAGGTGATGTTTTTCAGGGAAGGGAGTCAAGGGTATAACTTGTAATGTGTGAAGAGTTTGGTATCTCGGGGTGAGATAAGTATTGCCAACTCTGTGTGTTTATTTTCTTTTTTGAGGAAGGTTATTTCTGCCATGAACCATTAAGTTGTCTGATACTATAACTAAGCTGTGTTTCTAAGACTCAATGATCAGCCTGTCATATTCAAAGTATACAGTAAATAAATAACTCAAGAAAAATCTGAGGAAGTGATTTTCGTGTTATAATAACTTCCGTTGGTGTGGTAAGGTAAGTGTAGGGAAGTGCTCAACACTCTTGAAAAAGGATATGAAACAAATCCACGAATCCATGTGCTTTATTGAAACTCAGTCCACTCTACCAAATAACTAAATTGTTAAATCAGTTCCCTTTTCTTTTCATTGGTCGCCTATATTTCCCTGGTAGTAATTATTTTCTCTTTCGAATATTTTAACTTCCCTTTAGGAAGAAACTAAATTCCCTGAGAATCCCCTTACTATGATTTCTTACCATGATGAGGGTCTTGCATCCCTCATCAGTCTCTGCTGCATCATCCAACCAGAAGGTCTTGAGAATTATAGGAAAAACAACGAAGTGGTTGGCTAATGTTAGATGCAGCACAAAACCACCATGGAAAATATCTAACAAAACTCATAGAGACGAGGACCAAGACAATGTGCAAGGAGACGTTTAAAGGCCTGGACAGATTGTGCTGAAACCACTTCTTCAGGGAGAGAATTCCAGAGATTGATGATTCTTACTGAGAAGAAGCGCGATCTAACTTCGGTTGAATGACGGGGCATAAATATTTTTTTACTATGACCTCTTGTACGACCATGAGTCACTCTCTCAAACATATCACATAAACAAGGACACAGTCCGGTCATGATCTTCCAAACTAAGATCAAATCAGCACCAAGTAATCTGCCTTTGATGGAAAATAAATTCAATGTGGACAGCCTAACTGAGTAAGGAAAGCCCGCATAACCAACGATTTTCTTTGTCCATCTTCTCTGAACTGATTCCAGCTTACTCAAATCCCCCACATAACCAGTATTCCACAACACACTACCAAAGTCAATAATAGGACGGATGTGAGTAATAAAAACCTGAAGCATAAACTCCGGAGACCTGCAAACAGTACCTCTAAGGATAGAATTAGCAACTCCATTAGCCTTACCACATACTTCAATGATATGCAGGTGGAATTTTAAGGAGGGGTCGACTAAGATGCCGAGGTCCCTAAAAGACTGTTTGTTGGGAATGGGGTTATCACCTATGAAATAATCATAGACAGGATCTACATTGGGTCTAGAGAAGTGGATATGGGCACACTTATTGACAGAGAAGGAGAGGCCCCAGGACTCACTTCTTCGGTGCAACACACTGACATCATTTTGTAAAAGAAAACTTTCACCAGAGCCACTAGATTTGTCAGAAGGTAAAGCAAGATATAATTTCAAATCATCTGCAAACAACACAAATTTACTCGTAAGGCCAGATGTTACATGGTTAATATAAATTAAGAAAAGTAAAGGACCGATAACAGAGCCCTGAGGTACACCACTAGAGACGTTGACACTGTGACTGGAGGAGTTATGCACAACTACTTTCATGGTACGATTACACAGAAAGTCACTCAACCAACCAAGCACAGGATTGGAGATGCCAATAAAAGATAATTTTGTCAACAGGACTCTATGATTCACTAGGTCAAATGCTTTTCTATAGTCAAAATAAAGTACATCCACTGCCCAGCCACAGTCTACATTTTTACTTACATACTCATAAGCTAAGAGTAGTTGATCTGAGACAGACAGACCTGCACGAAAACCAAATTGAAAAGGAGAGAACAAATTGTGATCACCAAGATAATCATAAAGTTGAGATGCAATTATTCTCTTAAGAGTTTTGGAGCAAATTGAGGTCAAACTGATGGGTCGGTAGTTAGTCGGATTTGAATGAATACCACCTTTGAATAGAGGCATAACATTGGCTGTCTTCCAAATAGAGGGAGGGAGCCTTCATAGAAGTAATACTATTCTTAAACATGAGAAACAAAGGGTAACACAAGACTGTAGCACACTTCCTAAACACAATGCTTGGAAGACCATCTGGTCCACTACTGGGTGAAAGCTTTAATTTGCTCAAAGTTTTGAAGACGTCATTGACAGTGAATTCTTGGAATACAAACTGATTGGCAGAGACTTGATGAGGCTGGGGATGAGGTAGAACACCAGAGACAAACACAGAGGAGAAGCTATCAGCCAGACAATCAGACATTGCTTTACAATCATCAATCCATGACCCATCAACTAAGAGTGGACCCACAGTGGGACGCTCTACTTTCTTATGTCGCAAATATCCATGAAGGCGCTTGGGGTCACCACTTGAGACAAGAGAACATTCATAATTTGACACTGCAAGGTTAATATTATTTTTGTACTGTAAGTTAAGTTCCTTAAAAAGAAGCCAGCTCTGTAATGTGAGTAGAGAATTCCGACCATGTAAAGTTCTTAGATGTTTAAAATTTCTCCAAGCAGCTTTCTTCCTATTTAGCAAGTCATTAGAGAGATTTTTAGCCCAGGGAGTTTTTTGTGAGAATTTCAATTTCAAGGGAACAAATGTGTTGAATGCATTTGATAAAATCCGAGTAAATTTGGAATAACACTGATCAATATCACAATCATGAAGTTCTATGTCCCAATCGATGCTCGACAGGTAACTTGACAGATTATGGTAATTACAACGAAACCAATCAAAACGTCTGTCACAGCTATTGGATGATATTAAAGAGGAGGAGAAAGAATACTTAAACAAAATTCCTACATGACCACAGCCAGGTAGGGGTTCAGTACCATTTATGTAGGATATCCTATCATATTCAGAGGTGAAAACTAAATCTAAGATGTTTCCAGAAGAGATGAAGGTTGGAAATGTTACCCACTGAGTAAGTCCCAAGGAAACAAACATATCTAAAAATAACTGACTGAGAGAAGAAGTGGCCACAGGAACTAAATCACATCAACCAATAGAGGCCAAGTTGAAGTCCTCCATTAAAACCACATCCTTGTCGTAACAAAAAGACTGAAGAAATGTCAATAACTCTATATTTTCTACTTGGGAATTACTCGGAGGTCTGTAAACAACAATAACGTAAATATTGAAGTCAGGTAGAAAGATAGCCAAGGTATTGGGGTGAGCTTTAGACACCTGACCAACTTTAAGTGAAGTACTTAAGTACAGACCAACACCGTGCTTAGCAAGACCAGAAGGTGAATCATTTCTGAAAAAATTAAAACCTGGAATATTTACAACCGAAGACTGAACTCTATGTGAAAGCCACGTTTCACATACACCAACAACCCAAACCCCATTAACAACACACAAATTCTGAAGTAAATTCACCTTATTCACCAAACTATTTACATTAACTAACAAAAATACAATAAATGTAACAAGCATCTTAGTATCAAAAGTTACACTCCCAACTGGAGGTTGGCACTCCGCTCTCTGACCGACCCCCCCGGTGTACAGTCGGAAGGGGGCAGGGAAAGACGAGAGGTAGCCGCACCAGCACCAGCAACAATGAACGAGGTGGATGTGATGGCAACAGGAGAACCACTCCCCACCAGGTCATGGTTCATAACTCCAGCACCTGATATCACCGCAGAAGCTGATACTGGCAAAGTATTACCAGCACCCCAAGAACACCACTGGCCTGGGACGCACCACCACTGCCACCACCACCACCCGCTCTTTTAGCCTTAAGCACTGTTCTCTGATTGAAGGTCAGGTCTCTTGTAATAAAGACTGATGAAAAATGGGATCCGGCTAGTTTCTTGCACTGAGAGAGCAACTCTAGTCTATGCTGTTGATTTAGAATTTTGGCACGAAGCAGGTTTTGTTTAATCGGTACAATGTCAGTGATGACAATAGCATCTATATGGGGACAGAGAAATTTTACTATTTCATTAAATTGATGTTGAACAGTATCAGAAGCTAAACCACGAATGATGACACTGTTTTTCCTCTTTTCTCGTTCATGTATTTCCCTTGTCTCTTCCCCTAATTCTCATTAAACCTTTGGGGGTGGTGGCAGCTTTCTTTTTTTAATATTCAGGGAAATATCCAACATCAGGGACCATTAATAAATATAATTAATCAAAGTAAATATCTTGTTAATTGCCATAAGAGTTCCCCATTAGAAGTTAATTTAATGACAAGGCACCACACTGGTGGTCCTTCAGTAGTGAAGTGAATTAAAACAAATTAAATAAAGAAGAAATAAATTAACAACAATAACATAATAAAAAAAAAATAACGCCCCCGTCCCCCCCCCCCCCCCCCCGGGCACGACATGAGGCTAAAAATTTCCTTCTATTTTTTAACTTAATTGAACTTTCCCTAACCTAACCTAGCATCGTCAGCTGAATGCAGTAATAATACTAATCTAAACTAACCTATCCAAACCTACTAATTTTGAAATGTAATTATTGTACATGGTTACAGTTTGAATTATCTATATTTTAATACTTATACATACATAAATTTCTATTGGTTTCCAGAAATATTTAATAACTGTAAACTATATTGATGAGAGCAGCATTTTTATTATTATTATTATTTGTATAAGATAGTTCCCCCTCCTCAAAAGGCAGAGGGACACGGCATTAAATCAGATGTTTAGTGTGGAGACGATATGTTTCTACATGTCTACACATTTCTACACATTAATACGCATTAATGCACAGTTATACACATTTATACATATTTATACACATGTATACAGATTATGTATGATATGAGACAAGGATGACATTAATGTTCCTTAACAACCCTTGAGCAGTGGATAGAAATTAACCCCAAGCCTTTCCTTTCCTTTTATTCTACAGGGGTTACCGCTAAAAAGGCTTTGATGCTGAGGAATTAAAAGCCATTTACCACATTTGTTATATAAAAATCGAAGTTTGAGTCTGACGCCAATATACATTTTCGGTTCAATGTTATATTTCGGTTCTTAATTCTCTTTCAGCTTTTTATTCGTGGTTTTTTCCTGGTAATATTAAAGGTGAGTTTGTATTAAAAACTTCAAAATGACATAGTAAGTTATTATATAAGCATGGTATGTCTTCTCACCGGCTTGCTATTAACTAACTTCCTTCTAACTTTTTTCATACATAGTTTTGTATCAATAGTATAACAAAACAATTTATATCAATAAGAATTATATATTTAGTGTGCGTTAATAGCTGTGCTTAAGTAATGCCACGGGGGAGGAAGAAGAAACGGTCACAAGAAGAAGAGGAAGAAAGGTTAGACATGTTACATCGGTAAGCCCAAAAAATATCCAATTTTATATCCATTATTAAGTTATTTTGAGCTTGATGTGGATATTTAGTGTTATAGAAAATGTGCAACACATCTTTTGATACTTAGGTTATTATAGTACATTTAATATAGTTTTACCCAATGCACATCTGGTTTTTCGAACTTTTTTCTCGTTGTGTGTGTGTGTGTATATATATATATATATATATATATATATATATATATATATATATATATATATATATATATATATATATATATATATATATAGAGAGAGAGAGAGAGAGAGAGAGAGAGAGAGAGAGAGATATAGATAGATAGATAGATAGATTTGTTGACGCGTTTCATTATTATTAGATTATTTTCATTAGTTTTCTTCGCTAATGCATATTATTACTACTATTATTATTACGTTAAGATAAAATATATGAATTAGAAATAAAAGGTGGCAGAATGACTAACCTAACTTAACCTAAATATCCTCATTGAAATACACAATAATTTAGCTTGAAAAAAAAAAAAAAAGTAAAATTGGTTCGGATCACTAACCTAACCTAAATATTACCTTGCATTGATGGCCTACAAACAAACACTTTATTTCCTCGGGTTAGCTAGATAGAAACTTAAGATTGGGAAGAAAGTAAGTTAATATGGGGTGGGAGGGAAGAAAGAAAGTAAAAATGGCGTGTGGCAGGGAAACAAAATGGCGAGTGTCAAACCGGCTTCACCCTCACCGCCATATTTGTACTCCAAAAAAACATTGAATATCTCCCAAAGTTGATTTACAACAGAAATGTAGTGAGTATAAAAACCTTAAAATTAATTAGGTGTTATATATATTTACACGCAGTTCTCTTGTGAGGATTTAGTGAAGGAGTGAGATACATAGAGTTGTGTTAAGTAATATTTGTTGTGGTGGTAACGGTGTTGTGGTGTTGTGAAGTGTTAGTAACAAATGATCAAGTAATACAGGAAAAATATTACACCATTTTCTTCAGTATTGTTATGAAGTCAAATATCTTTCATTGATATCTGGGTAAAAGTGCAGACTAAGGCCTTCTGCCCTTTCTTTTTCCTTTCCTTCCCTACATAGTATATACAGTGCACTCAAAACATCTGTCAAGGTTTCAGGCGGGGAAACCATTATTTACCTCGCGAAACGTCTTTGAAGTTATGTTAGGTTATGTTATGTTAAGTTGGTTAGGTTAGCTTAAGTTATGGTTAGGTTAAGGTTGTTAGGTAAGGTTACGGTTATGTTATGGTTAGGTTAAGTTCGGTTCAGTTAAGTTCGGTTATATAAAATGTTTACATTTTATTACCCAAAGATTAGGGTTCTCAACATTAGATTTTTTTCTGGATTTGGGTAATAAAATATAAAAATCTTATATAACCGAACCATAACAGATTAAGTTAAGGTTGTTAGGTTAGGTTACGGTTATGTTATGGTTAGGTTTACTCACCTGTTTGACTACCCCTAATTACAGTGATGATTCACTATCAGTCGTGTAGAGGGGCAGCCCACAATTGCTGGCACGCCAGCCCATCAGGTTAACATAAAACATGGGGAATTGCAGAGAATAATGGGCAGAATTGTGTGCCCTATGCAACTGGGTGTTAAACTTGGGTATATCTTACGTGAAGTCATTCAGCAAATGTAGATTAACGGAAAAATTAACTAGAGGATATTCCTGGGTAAATTTATTGAGTGTAAACAAACAGTGAGTCTCCAAGGGCAAGGTGAAGGCCTCGCTTAAATGTATCAATAGTATTGGCACCAACAACACTGTCTGGGAGGGAGTTGCAGTGATCAATGCACCTAACACTGAAAAACCTTTGTCTGCATTCTGTCTACATATGTGGTTTGGCCAATTTGAATCTGTGGCTTCTAGTAGTAGTGACAGAAGGAGAGAACAGGTCAGATGGGGAAATTGCAGATTGATTGTGGAAAATCTTCCAGCATTTAATCAGATCAACTCTCAAGAGCCTGTCCTGTACAGAGTACAGGTTCAGAGCTTTGAGGTTATCAGTATAGGGTAGTTCTGCGAGGCCATCTATGTGTTTGGTCCAGTGGCGCTGCACTGACTCCAGTAGCCACATGTCGCCCAAGTAGCCAGTGTTCCAGACTGTTGAGCCAAACTCCAATATAGGTCTTATGTGGGACTTAAGGATGGCTAACATAAAGTCACTGGAACGACAAAGAGTGGACTTCAGTAGGTTACTGGCTAATCCTGCAGCTTTGTTAACTGTTGTTCTTATATGAGCATGAAACTTTAGGGTATTGTATTGTCAACTAGGATTTCCAGACTCTCCCTTCTTCGCTATCCAACTTGATGAGACCACAGACGTCGCACAGCTTCCTCACCTTTTGGTCTATGCTCGGTTCATCTCGGAAAATCAGGTGGAGGAGGAGTTCATCTTCTGCAGCCCACTGATAACAACAACAAAGGCTGAAGATATCATGAACATAGTGTCCAACTTCTTTGAAGAGGAAAAGCTCTCATGGGCAAAGTTGGTTGGTGTCTGCACGGACGGAGCTCCCAGCATGCTCGGCTCCAAGTCAGGATTTATGACTCTGATCAAAAAGAAGAACCCGGATGTCATTACAACACACTGATCCACCTGATCCACCGTGAGGCTCTTGCCTCCAAGACGCTCGCTGCTGCTCTCAAAGTCACCTTGGAAACTGTGATCCGCATCGTCAACCATATCAAAGGAGGGGCACTCAACACCAGACTCAACACCAGCCCCGTTCCGGCAAGCTGAATGTAGTACATACAGTTGGACCCTCCATGACCCCCAGAAAAAGGCTCATGACCCCTTTGGGGGTCATGAGCCGCAGTTTGGGAACCACTGGTGTAGAACAATTAGAAAGGAAATATAGCCATCTGTTATCCTCTAAATAAACAGTGTGTGTGTCTGTCTGTTTGCCTGTCTGTGCCTTATTATTGACTTGGTAATGCATCTTTCAAGTTAGGTTCGATTATATAGGTTAGGCACGTGCTGTATCTATAGGCGAGCGCTATAAGGATACGGCATTCGTTAGGTTAGGTATGGTTTGGTTCGGTTATATAAGCTTTTTATATTTTATTATTCAAAAGTTAGGCACGTGCTGTATCTATAAGCGAGCACTTACAAGTATGGCTGCCATACCTGTAAGCTGTGTCATGTTTGAAAGTGGAAATCAATGTGTGTGAGTGAGTAAGTGGTTTTGTATAAGTGTGGGACAACGTTAGCGATATGTATTTATTTTTATTTATTTATTTATTTATTTATTTATTTATTTATTTATTTATTTATTTTTTTTTTTTTATGGAGGGAAATACAAGGTGTTAGGTAGAGGTGTTGGCTTGGTAAATGTTGATAATAAGAGAGTGAAATTGAATCTGTTACTATTTATTTGTTGGTAACACTGAGAATACACTTTCAACTTTCAACTATTTCCATTATTCCTTCTAATATTATTACACCTTTGTATTTACCATGTTCAAGCGCATCACCTTCTAATAATTATCCTCTTAACAGGTACTGGTGAAGCTCCCACTGAAGTTTGCCGGGAAGAGGAAGGATGATCTAACACTTCCTTTGTACTGTCACCTCCTGCAGGAAAACTTGGCACAAAGTGCTCATTACTGACGACAAGTTGATGATTCTCAACATGTGATCACTTCTATTCACAGTGAGTTTGTTTCTATCATTCAATCAGCAATCATTATATCATTGTACTTTTAACTGACTAAATCCTCCTACTCCTCCACCCTCTGACTACTTCATCCCTAAAATTAAAATTCTTCATTATGACGTTTTGCCTGCCCTCTCTGGCCTTGATTCTGGGAAAGCTTACGGTCCGGATGGAGTCCCTCCTGTTGTTGTCAAAAACTGTGCTTCAGAACTCGCTCCGTGTCTGCTCAAACTGTTTCGTGTGTGTGTGTCTCTACTTCTACCTATCCTTCTTGCTGGAAGTTTGCTCACATTCAACCTGTCCCTAAAAAAGGTGACCGCTCCAATCCTTCTAACTACCGCCCTATAGTTTTGATTTCCTGCCTTTTTAAAGCCTTTGAGTCTGTCCTTAATAAAAAGATAATGAGGCATCTATCAGCTCACAACCTTCTCTCTGATTACCAGTATGGTTTCCGTAAAGGCCGATCTACTGGTGATCTTCTTGCTTTCCTAACTGAATCTTAGTCATCCTCTTTTAGGGAATTCGGTGAAACCTTTGCTGTCGGCCTTGACATATCGAAAGCCTTCGATAGAATCTGGCATAAATCTTTAATTGCTAAACTACCTTCCTACGGATTCTATCCTTCTCTCTGTACCTTCATCTCCAGTTTCCTTTCCGACCGGTCTATTGCTGCTGTAGTGGACGGTCACTTCTTCTAAAACTATCAACAGTGGTGTTCCTCAGGGTTCTGTACAATCACCCACTCTCTTTCTATTATTCATCAATGATCTAAATCTGACTGCCCTATCCACTCCTATGCTGATGACACCACCTTGCATTTATCAACGTCGTACAACCGACGCCCAACCCAACAAGAATTAAATGACTCAAGGCGAGATGCTATAGGACGCTTAACTTCTGATCTTTCACTAGTTTCTGATTGGGGCAGAGCAAACCTTGTTTTGTTCAATGCCTCAAAAACTCAATTTGTACAACTATCTACTCGACATAACCTTCCAGATAACTATCCCCTTTCTTCAACGACACTCAACTTCCCCTCTCCTCCACATTAAACACACTCGGTCTATCCTTTACTAAAAATCTAAACTGGCAATTTCATATCTCTACTCTTGCTAAATCAGCTTCCAAAAAGTTAGGTGTCCTATGGCATCTGCGTCCATTTTTCTCTCCCTCTCAGCTGCTTGCTCTGTACAGGAGCCTTATCCCCCCATGTATGGAGTATGGCTCTCATGTATGGGGGGACTCAACTCATACAGCTCTTTTAAACAGGGTGAAGTCTAAAGCTTTTCGCCTAATCAACTCTCCTCCTCTAACTGACTGTCTTGACTCTTTAAGTCACCGCCGCAATGTTGCTTCTTTATCTATCTTCTACCGCTATTTTCATGCTGACTGCTCTTCTGAACTTGCTAACTGCATGCCTCCCCCCCTCCCGTGGCCTCGCTGCACAAGACTTTCTACTTCTTCTCATCCTTATTCTGTCCATCTACCTAATGCAACAGTTAACCAGTATATTCACTCTTTCATCCCTTACACTGGTAAACTCTGGAACTCTCTTCCTTTGTCTGTTTTTCCACCTGCCTATGACTTAAACTCTTTCAAAAGGTGAGTGTCAAGACACCTCTAATGTTAACTGCACCTCCAACCCTTGACTCTATTTCTCCTATTGTCCTCTTTGCACGGTCTGGTGACAAGCCGATGTTTTTTTTAATGTGTTTTGTTTTCCTTTACCCTTGGCCATTTTAATGTAAAAAAAATATTCCATTCAACATTTCCATTATATTGAACTCTATGATTAAAAAAAGAAATATATATAAAAAGGGAGAAAAAAATATACATTATTAATGCATTTTCTTTTTCTATCATTAAATCGGTAATCATTATATCATTGTTGTTTTAACAGGCTGATGTTCACAGTGAAATTGTTTTTATTAACCATTATATTGTAGTTTTAACATACTAATTCTATTATCTGAGAGGAGCATGTGGCGTGACAAGATGGGAGGGTCAGTGAGAGCAATGAAAGTGTATATAAGGTACAAAGAGAGTGAAGTGTGGTGCAGTGGAATGGGTGAAAGGAAATATTTTGAGGTGGTTTGGTCATATTGAGAGGAAGAAAAGTTAAGAGTTTGTGAAGAAAGTGTATGCGAGTGAAACTGAATGTTCTAGGAGGAGAGGAAGGCCAGTTGTAGGATGGAAGGATAGGGTGAAAGAGGTGATGATAGAGGGTGAGGGATTGAACTAGCAAGGAGGGGGAGTGTATGGATAGGGAGAGATGGAGACTCTTCTGCCTTGGCCATCTTATTGAGAGATGTTTACAGAGCAAACGAGGCGTCAGAAACTATAGATGGATAGGTATCAATATAAACCTAACCTAATTATTTCTACGAGCATGTACTGGGTAGTATTCGAGTATTAATATTAGCAACTCTGAGTACTGGAAAGTATTTTGAAGTTAAGTTTAAATTGATAAACAAAGAGGAAAGCCTTGTAGCTGTCTTTGTCTAAGAACTTTTATGGCATCAAAGCTTAATTAATCTCTGTTGGTACAAGACATTAGGTTTTTAGTTACGTGTTTTTCTTCATTATTTTGTATTTCTCTTACTGTAAATGTATATGATCTATGGTTGTTATAGAGGTTGTTGTTATTGTTATTATTATTATTATTATTTATTATTATTATTATTATTATTATTATTATTATTATTATTATTATTATTATTATTATTATTACTTTTGCAGGTGCTGGAGTGACATTGAAGATAGGATTTGTACTGATGATGCAAGTATTTATCAATACCTCTGACCTTCAAAACTCCTGACCTCTTCATCCTCAAGAAAAGTAAAGAATGATCTGTTTCCCTCATCTGGTGTGTTGATGTAATTAATTAGTTATTTAGTTAATGGAAAAAGGGGCAAAGAGTTCTGTTCAATTAAAAAGTAGACGGTATAGTAGAGGTGATGGGCGGTAGTGTTGTTGTAGCACTGGAAATATGTGTAAAAGTGTGGAAAAAGATTCGCTAGGAAATATACACTCTTCCTGGCCGAGTCTTTTTCCACACTGTTCACATTCATAATTCTTCACTCCGGTGTGTATGTGTAGAATGGAGTTAATTTTATGTGAATGTTTTCCCCACACTCTTAACATTTATAATTCCTAATCAGTGATGGCGTGTCACTGATGTTAGGGATCAGAAAAGTTAAGGTTGTGTCAGAAAGATTCACTCACAAGGTTATTATCACTCAACATATTCTTATACATACTGGTGTGAATATTTATGAATGTGAACAGTGTAGAAAGGGGTTCATTCAGTAGTTTAGACACATTTTTCGCATTCACGGATGTGTTGTGAAAAATTGTGTATGTTAAGTTAAGAATATGGGAGGAAATTCACTCTTAAGTACATAACACATGAGATACATCATACACATGGGAGAAAGAATTTAAAGTATGCTGAAAGATTATTACACAAACATTACCTTATTCAACACATTAAAAAAAAACACACATTGAACACATCACACACATGGTAAGAAGAATTAAAAGTGTGCTAAAAGATTATTACACAAACATCACCTTATTCAACACATTCTGAATCTGTAATACTATTGATGTGCATTCGTGTTCAGTACTCCCTCCCTCCATCAATTACTTGCTTTTCATCAATATAACATTGGTCTAGCAGTCGGGTATGCCAGCCTAGGGTTGCGGGTTCGGGTTCGGGTTGTAGCAGTGATTAGCCTCGCACGTTATCAATATATTCATGAGAGAATGTAAATATTTAAGGCGTCACTATAAAAAATCTGAAAACCTGCGACAAATAACAGGCGAGGCAAGTCCATCTGTGCCTCAATAAGGCTACTGGCGCCAACGGTTAACCCCTAGCCGGCAGCAGCGGCCGTCGGCTGGCTCCTAAAAAAATATAGTTACACCGCATTAACTAAGGTTTTGACAGAATCTATATATAGACTCTACCGCATTTTCTTGCTGTTGTTACAAGTTTTCCAAATAAAACTTTAGGCTTGAAGACGGACTTTCTTTGTATGTTTACAAGGATAATGGAATCACTCACACCTACATTCAAAAGATGTGTCCAGGACTTGTGACCTGGATGTGGTTTCCCTCCACCTCCCATTTATTTTATTTTTTTTATTTATTTTTTTTTTTAATACTTTTTCTCTTCTCTATGATGCTTCACTCTCTTACTTTGGTAGCTGTTCTGATGTGTGGTACAGCTTAAAGCAAAGAGTTATGCACAGGAAAACTTGGCAAATATCACAGCTGTAGATACTTCTCTTTACTGTCTTTTGCATTGCACAAAAGGTACATCTCTGAACTTTCGTTGTGGTGTCACCTTCTACTGACAGTGTCTCTACTGGAAAATGTCTTCCACTCAGACGTGTAGGGCATGGCCCAAGAGTGACTGAACTTGTAGGTTTCCTTATCCAATACACATCTTTCCCATATGTGTGCACTATCTCTTCAATCAGAAGCAACTTGAAGTCAAGGAGTTTTTTCTGTGCAAACCATTTCTTTTGTAGATTACATGACAGTTATGCAGACTCATTTCTATCAGCCTGAGAAATATCTTCTTGTAGTACTTTGTGATACCTTTGCGAGTTATACTTGAAGCAGATGTTATCCACTCCCCCCATGTGCAGTTTCTTGTATTTAATGCACACTGAAGGTTTGCTGACTTCTTTCCCGTCAGATTGTACAGTTTCCAATTAAATCATCATAGATTGTACTGAGCATGTTTACATATTTCATGTGCATCACTTTGTTATTGAACTTGGTGATTGTCTCTCCCTTTTTCAGTTTCTTTTCTTTTACTTCCTCAGAAAGTCCCTTCCTGTTGAATCTTACTGTACCTATGGCATCAGTTCCATAGGCTAAAAGAATATTATATAACTCAAGTGATGCATAGAAGTTATCCATTCCGAGCACATAGCCTTTATTGAGAAGGGGCTTTATTAATGCAAGAACAATTTTAGTTGACTTAGAGAGCTTGGTTACTTCCTGATCTGACAGTCCTGGTATTCGGCAGTTATATTCTGTTCCTTTCCCTGTATAGGGTAAAACATCCCACACATAACCAGTTTCAGCCTCTGCTAGAATGTAAGTCTCCATTCCAAACCTGGCCCTCTTCAGTGGAATATACCTCTTCCACTTAAGTCTTCCTTTCCACACCAGCAATGACTCGTCAATGCTAATGTTTTCCTTACGGATGTAATTAGACTGGAATTTGATCCTAAATTTGTCTAAAATTTCTCTAAATTTGAAAGCAGGATCTTCATTATTTTCATTGTCAGATAAATGCAAATACTTGAGAAGTGCAAATCTGTCTCTTGACATGCATTTCCCAAAAAAGGGGATTGCAAGCATCTGGTTCGTGGAGTGATATGAGTAAATAGTAGGCTTCCTTACTATGCCCTGCAGAATGGCCAAACCTACAAAAGGTATACATCTCGCCAACATTAGTTTCCTTTCAAACCAGATTTTCATCATTTTCCCCTTCCTCTTCTTTTCTTCACAGACCTTGGCAGCATATCTGTTTGTTTCACTAACTAGATGTTCAATCATATCATCATCTACAAAAGTCAAAAATATGTCTAGTGGGTTTTGGGGTTTTTCCAAAACCACTTTGACACCTGTGTCTCCGGTGAAAGGCAATCGCTCTCTACTAACAGGAGACTGACTTATCCACCCAACTGGAACATTATCATCCTAATCACCAGCTTCAGCATCTGACAGGTTGTCATCTGCTTCCTCTGCAATGTTAGGTTGTGATTCATCTCCACTAGCAGTGTCACCATCATCATCACTCACTGATGCACTTTCTGCATCACTGCTGATATCATCCATAAACTCATCATCTAAATCCTGATTTAGAATCAGCTGTATATCGTCATCAGTGATCCTCCTCCTTGAAGGAAGCATGGTTGTGTCTAAAATTCCCAAATATGAGAAAAGAGATTAAGATATCGGGATTATGGTAGACACAAAGGAGTACTGCACTCTGCCTGACAGCTGGGAACAGAGTGTGAGTTTGAGTGAGAAGTCACGTACACCATGGCCACTCCTAAGTTGCTAGTTACCATTTTTGTGGCTCTGGAGCACTCACACGTGGCCGTCTATATATAATCGCTACTTAGAAATACAGGGGATTAATTTTGGAGACGAGTCTATATATAGTCACCCCGCAACTTCTTGATGGAATCTAGACCGTCTATATATAGTTCCACCGCCGGCTAGGGGTTTATGATATAGAAGAATTGGAGAGAAAAAAAACACAGAATGTCATACAATATAAATGGCTGTTATTTTACATCTTCATCACAATGCTTTACGGAATTTAGTTATATTTTTACATTATCTGATGAATTGTGTGAAGGTTTTTCCCTGATTACATTTCCTAATTTGTGAGATATTCAATGTTTTCTGTGTGTACATATCTGAAGTACACACGTGATTCTATCATAGTTTCTCCCCGAGGAAAGATGGAGTAACTGTTACTTATTTAAACAAATTAATACAATCACGATATCATCGTGGGTTCGAAATCTTTGGGCTAATTGTATCGCAGCCAATGAAAAAATTCCTTTAAATAATCAGCCAATCGCATTACTTTAATTTTGGGTCAGGAAGTGTTGTCGTTAAGCCTGAAATTGCTTTGTGGTCATGGCTACCTGCAATCAGCGTTACTTTTACATCCAATAAACAGCAGTTTTGTTTATGACGAAAACCAAGGTGCTATAGAATTCCTTAAGATAATCTGCCAAAGGAAAGCTTGAAGTCACTTTGTCGCAATCATTGTTACTCTTGATCTAAAAAAAAAAAAAGTAATGGCATTATTTATGATGAAAACTACTTTGGTCTGGAATTCGTTAAGTGTCTCGGGTAATACAGTGTTTCCTAAACTGGCTAATGGAAGGGTTGACAGATAAGAAAATACATCTATAGTTCTACAAATCTTCACATATATTCCTGGTGGGGAGACAGAATCCAGTGTTCCCATTGATCGAACACTGTCTGTCTACGTGAACTAGCCAGTTAGAACTTGATGTACATAAGTAAAAAGTATATAAAATGCTTTAAAGAAATCTCATTTTATTGCTATATTCTTTCATATTATATTTAGAACACAGTTATTGCAAGTTTTACCTTAATAAGAACTATGGTGAACGTTGATAAAAGTGATGACGTTTTCCAAGAAACATTGTAAAAAAAATTTGCTGCGCCACGATATTCATATGAATATCGTAAGCGTAGAACAGTAACTTTTTTTTTATACATGAATTTTTTTATTTTTGGTGATGCATGAATTTTCGTTAAAGCATTTTATATTCCTTTTATTTATGTACATCAAGCTGTAATTGGCAGCGTTGGACCAATGGGAGGACTGGATTCTGTCTCCCCACCAGGAATATATGTGAAGATTTGTAGGACTATAGATGTATTAATATAACCATATACACCAATATTGACAACATTTGGTGAAAGGGTTAACATGCCTAATGTGTCATCTTCAATTGGGTAACAAGATGATCAAGTTTGTGAGCCACTGCTGTAATGTATAATTAATAATCTTAATTTACATATTGCCTCTGCATCTACATATGTTTCATTTAATGTTTCATAATCTTACTAAGCTTAATTATCATTCATAGGTTGACTTGAGAACATAGGGAAGCTGCAAAAGGCCAGTTGACCTACACAAGGCAGCTTCTGTTAATTGGTTATATTAATTATGTTTACCAGACAGTCCTTCTCCGGCTCTCCCATCCTGTGCACTGTATAGTTTTAAGTTGAATAAATCTTTGATAAAAACGCTCCCCTGATCTACTTTACCTATGGCTATTTATTCAGCATATTAACCTGTAATGGTTGTAATAGGTACTGTAAATACAGCGCGACTATATAATCCAGCACGTGATACCCCAGGCCATAGTTAATAACACCATTATTATTATCACAGGCTCTTAGCTAACTCGTGTTCTTCCCTATTATGGTCTATATAACTATACTGTACTATACTATATAACTATACTACAACTAGGTAAATACAATGTGCCTTCTATAATCCAGCGCTTGATCCCCCAGGCCATGGTAAATAACCACATCATAGCCTACCAATGCATTTCTCTCAATCTCCTTCTCATCGCCTCCACACCCTCCAATGTAAGTTAAATTACATTCCATTGCATGTATTAATATCCTTCAATAATGATCATGATAATTACATAAAGATTGGTAAGACTACCCATTCGATATCTCGTTACCTTTATAAATGCAAATTCAACCTCAGATATCGAATAGGTCGTCTTACGAATCTTTACGGATAATAATGTATACTTTATTTAGTCTTTTTGTGTAATATAGAAAAGGAACTTGCTTTATATTCAACTGGACTGGCTTACCTACAATATATCACCGGGAAAATTTTTACATCTTCACCAGAATGCATCTGGATATAAATAACACTTTTTGTATAGATTTTGATCTATTTCGAATGATTTTGACATTAATTTCCGTCACAAATGCATATATAATAAGATATCCTTATCACCCCCAACAAGCCTGGGGACCTGTGGGAATGTCGGCTCCTTGGGGAAGATGAAATACAATGATTTACACAATAAATAAGGTGTCAGAATCACTAACATAACCTAACAATGATCTAACATAACCTAACAATGACCTAACATAACATTACAATAATCTATTGATAAACATGCAATGCTTTGATGGTCCCCAAAACTGTTGTGTGACTATGAAAATAAATGGCGTCTGCACCTTGCCCAACCCCCGAGTTTTGGTCATAGAAAACATTTGATATCTTTTAAATAAACATAACATAACCTAAATTGAATAAGGCAGTGCTTACGGGTACCTGTACTGTTTCATACCTGTAAGTGCTCGCTTATAGATATGGCGCATGTCTAACTGTTGGGTCATAAAATATAAAAAGTTTATATAACCAAACCAAACCTAACATAACCTAATCTAACCATACTCTAACGAATGCCCTATCCTCAAAGTGCTCGGTTATAGATACGGCAAGTGCCTGACTTTTGGGTTAAAAGCTCATATAACTGAACCAAACCGTACCTAATCAAACCTAGCATAATGTAATCAAACTTAACATAACTTGAAAGATGGTTTACCAGGTGAATAATAAGGCACAGGCCGTACCAATAGCAGATGAATAGTGGGTGACAACGCGGTACCACTGCCGTATCTCTAAGCACTTTGATTAAATAACCTTGACCTACATTGACAAATAACATAACCTTATTTAAATCAAACTATACTTTACTTTTTATAGAGGTCTCAGAAAACATTGAATATCTCACAAACTAAGAATTTGTGACGGAAATGTAGTTAAGAAAACCTTTTTAGAATTCATCAGGTAATGTAAAAATACAACTCTGAATTCTCTAAAGCATTCAGGTGAAGATGTAAAATAATACCTTTTATAGTCGCTTTGATACAATTGGCATATAAAAACATCACATAATATATAATTTATTTAGTAATATTCCTTCTATTTTAAAGTAATACATAACTTCTCATATGGGATTCTTAGAAGACATTGTTGTGTATATACCGTATTTGATGGCTCATAAGACGCACCTTTTCTCCAAAAAAAAGTCTCAGGAAATGAGGCTGCGTCCTATGAGGTCAAGGTTCAGCATTGAGGCAGTGGTTGGTGGTAAGTCTATGGCAACAGAGGCTCTAAAATCAAACCCCAGACCTCTTCGCACATGTAAGCAAAGTGATGATTGGTACTACACCACAAAACGACTTTTTCTTTCAAGGTAACAATATATAATAGATCATACTCCCAACAGGATTGTACGTAGGTTACTAGCAAATATTAAAGTTTTTAAATGCAAAACACTGGGATCTAATAATGATCTAAATGCATGTGAGTGTCTTCAAATGTCAGGTGAAATCCTTCACTTCATATTCAGAGCTTAAATCCGATCATTTATCTTTTCTTTCATTTCAATGTCTGCCAAAACTGAGTGCGTCTTATGAGCCATCAAATACGGTATATGTCTAACAAAGAATACTAAGACGTAGAATGACGTGGCTGAAATTAATGATTGTTAACACTTACACGTAGTCATAGATAACAGTTATTGAATGGTAATTAGAGAAATATAACTCATTAGTCTACTGATGAGAAAAATAATGATGAACAAAAAATTAATAATCCCTGTGATAAGCATTGTTTTGTGGGAACAGATTACTTCATGAAATTATTTGTTTTTATCATATTTAAAGTTTGACAATTTACATTACAAAAAATATGTAACTATATCAATATTCAAGACTAATTATTATTCATTATTAGCTAGTTACTATTTCCACAATCTTGACAATTTTTTAACTAATAAATCATTCAAAACAAGTAGATATTAATTCAAATTATACATCATATTTGCCATAAAATATTTTTATGTGCACAGATTTAACTACAATTTTGTCTTTCATTGTGGTTCATAAGATTAGTCAAACGAAGGCTTCAAACAAGGCAGTTAGGAT
The DNA here is from genome assembly GCA_036785275.1 of Cancer borealis. Taxonomy (NCBI): domain Eukaryota; kingdom Metazoa; phylum Arthropoda; class Malacostraca; order Decapoda; family Cancridae; genus Cancer; species Cancer borealis. The sequence goes on from JAXIVD010000784.1 coordinate 43,477, forward strand.
GTGTAACTTTATACATTTGACTAATACTTAAACTATCACTTAGTTTATATCGTCAAACATTTCATTTTCTCTAACTTTTGTTAGTTTAATGCAGTAGAATCTTGCAATACGAGTTTAATTCGTTCCAGAGCTTGTTTTACAAATCAAGTTTTCCCATTGAAATTCACTGAAATATAATTAATCCGTTCCAGAACAAAAAAACTATCCCCAAATTTATTTTTATAGGTTTTTAAAATGGAAAAAGTGCAGATCTACGACATGTTTTGGTAATATTGGCTTGCTGAGTCCACTACACACACTCCTCCCTCGTGTTTTTGATGATTCTTCAACTATATCGTAATAACCTTTTTCTTCTTATCAGCCTTATCCCTTGCACTAATTTTCTTTGGACTCATGGCTAACATAATTCATTAGTACAACATAATGCCAAAAAAGCCACACAAAAAAAAGAAAAATCACTTGAACAAAATAATCGCGATGTTGCTTCAATGAGGTGACCACATGAACTGTGAGAGTGGAGGTTGTTACTGTAGGGGAAGCATGTGTGAGCTCAGTGCCTAGTAGTAAGATTGCTTGTACTACGGATTTCCACTCGTATTTCAACACAAAAATACTCACACAAGCCGCAGCTCGTAAAGCAAATTACTCTTATAATGGTGCACTCGTACTGTAATGTTCTACTGTACTTGAACTGTCTCTTGATTTGTATGAAGTCAAACGTGTTATTCCCTCTAACTTTATGTATTAGACTAATACTTAAACTGTTTCTTAGTTTTGTATGAAGTCAAACATTTTATTCCCTCGTAGATGCAATAATAAAATTATTAGGTTACAACATTATATTGCATTAGTTACCTTATATGTCTTGGCTTTTAACGCAATATTTATCAATACTTATATACCAAAAGAAAATTTGTCTCCCAAAACTGTACTCAATTTTATTTTATCTGTGAAATTAATGTTGTAATGGATATGATTTAATTGTATTTCTTGATGATGTTATGTAGGCAGCTTGCAATTTACTGTGATATTTTTTTTTTACCTAGTGTACAGATGTAAGGTGATGGCACTCACGGCAGCGACTGTGATAGGACGTGGTGCTGTGGTGCTGTGGTGTGTTAACTCAACTTGTGATGCAACTTGACCCAATCAACATCTGCTGTTTCCAAGGTATTTATAACATTTTTAGTGTTGAAGAAGTATAGAAGCATTACTAACTGTTACAAGAAAGGTTAGTATAGTGTTGGTGGAGGTGAGTGAACGAGTCAGTCTAGGCAGTGGTGAAGTAGGTGAGCACTGAGCAAGAGGTTGGTCAGAGGGAAGAAGTGGTGTTGTAGCCGAGGTAGTGTGTGGTTTCTTGGTAGGGAAGTGTGATGGTGGTGGGTTAGTTGTGTGTTGTGTGTATATATAGACAGTGCTTGAAGTGCCTTGCTGCCTGGGGTGAGTGTTGTATATTTACTGTTATTTTGACTTATTGAACAGCTGCAAGTGTGATGGTGTTACTACTGGCAGAGTTTGGAAGGAAAGGAATGCGTTAGTGAGTGTGATGGAAGACAAGGTTAAAAAAAAAAAAAATAATAATAATAACAAATAAATAAATAAATATAAATGTGTCATTTTAGTTGATTTGATGTTCGTTTGATGTGGTTTTGGTGTTTTTAGGGTTTATAATTAATCAAGTTTTTGAAATGACGCTGATTTTATTTAATATTTGTGTTTGATTCTGATGTAAAGTGAAAGTAGATAAACTATTGTAGCAGTTACACAACATTGTAACTACTCACATCCACTGCCTTGAAGATTTTGAGTGAGAGGAGAGAGAGAGAGAGGAGGAAAGGCGAAGGAAGGAAAGGGAAGAGATGGAAGGAGAGAGGAAAGGGAAGAGAAAGGAGGGGGAAGAGATGAAAGGAGAGGAAAGATGAAAGGAGATGGAAGAGGGAAGAGATGAAAGGAGAGGAAAGAGAGGGGAGGAAAGGGAAGAAGAGATGAAAGGAGAGGGAAGAGATGGAAGGAGAGGGAAGGAGAGGGAAGAGATGGAAGGAGAGGGAAGAGATGGAAGGAGAGGGAAGAGATGGAAGGAGAGGGAAGGAGAGGGAAGAGATGGAAGGAGAGGGAAGAGATGGAAGGAGAGGGAAGAGATGGAAGGAGAGGGAAGAAAGGGAAGAAGAGGCTTTTAGTGAAGGTTGTGTCCATGTATACATTGATAATTACTCTCCTTATTAAGTACAAGTATTATTTTCTCCCTTGTTGTAATGCGTCTTGCACATAATGTTGTTCAGTGTCCTTCTCTCTCATGATTTAGAACTTATACATGGAGCAAAGATTCTATCCTGTTCTGTATATAACTATTAATATCACTTGACTTAAAGATAGATGTTTTACAGAGTTAAAAAAGTCATAAGTTTGCCTTCACTTTTTATTGAAGATGAATTGCTTGAGTGTGTTGTGTTACATTTGTAATGTTTATGTACATTCAACTTATTACAATGGTGTTTTAACTTAACTTTTGCATGACTTAGGTTACAGAAACAACCATCAATGTAAAGAACTCTTGTTGCCTCCCCTAAAAATACCCTTCAATACACCAAATTCCACATATAATAATAAAAACATTTGTTGCAGAATATAAAAAAAAAACGATGAAAAAAGCAGAGAAAGAACTCTGTGACTTTCACTCACTTACTCGTCACAAAAAACCGATCAAATGTTCAAAATTGATGCCTCGTGGAAACTCAGATTAGGCAAAAAAAAAAAAAAAAAAAAAAAAAAAAAAAAAACACTCGGTAAGGGACGATTTCATACGTAAGACACAAAATATGAAACAAATATATATAAAACATTCACACACACACACAAAAAAAAGTTTGTTTCATGATTTCGCGTTTACTTTTATACAAATGTGATTCGGACAATTTTTGCGTGAATCCACTTTTGATTTTGATAATACTTACAATATCCGTCGTATTATCATATTAAGATGAAATAATGAAATGCAGACAACTATTACTGACGTTCTTCCACCAATAGTTGACAGTGAAATACATTAGCTTCATCCATTCATTATATGTGGAATAAACCTAATCTATTTAACTAATATAACTAAACCATCGATACGTACTTCATAAAGCCGACGAATTGCAGTTATTTTTACTATTCTCATCACTAAATGTTCTCCAAGGCTGTGGTAGCATGAAGGATTGTATCTGAACAACTATTATTATTATTACGATTACCACATTAGGCAGGACAACACTTAGCCATTATTAACAGTGATAGGTAGAATGGAACAATATCTCACTGCAAACTGATCTCTTCCTCTTCTTCCTCCTCCTCCTCCTCTGACCTGGATAATATTCAAACATAGTTATAGTTACAATGAAGCGTTTGGATAAGCTACGTATGTGGTGTGTAGGTAAGGTAAGACAAGGGAGTGGAATATAGCGGTGAGAATAGATCAATATATATATATGAATAAAGGAGGAATACTTGATTTATTTCTGTTTTATCTACCGTTTAAATCAGGGACAATAATGAGAGTGGAGTGATTTCTTGTACACACTCGGCGGGTGAATTGTAATTGTATTGCAATTCACCCGCCGAGTGTGTACAATAAATCACCACTCATTATTGTCCCTGATTTATTGTACACACTCGGCGGGTGAAGTGATCATGTGTATAAAATAAGCCAGAACACTGCTCAGTCTGATGCCATTCTATTCTCTCTTAGGACGGTTACTTTTTTTTTTCTTCTATATCATAAACAGTTGGCATCAGTAGGCTTTTATATATATATATATATATATATATATATATATATATATATATATACATATATATATATATATATATATATATATATATATATATATATATATATATATATATATATATATAAGCAGGATGAACTTGCCTGTTATTTGGCGTAGGTTTTTATATAATTTTTTTATAGTTACGTCTTGAAAGTTTACATTTTCGCTTGATGAAGTGTTTGTTTGATTACATGTTTGTTCTCATCACTGTAATCCACCTTAGCTACACACACACACACACACGTCAAGCTAATCTACCATTGCATAAGTACTGTCGAGGCACATCCAGCCTGTACAATGGCTAGAAGACTGTTGCTAAAGTCAGAAATATTAACTGTGTGTGTGTGTGTGTGTGTGTGTGTGTGTGTGTATTTACTGTAGCATACGGGGGGGAGAGCTAAGCTCATACTATCCCGTCTCTGTTGTCCCAATAATTATCTAGCTTCATTTTAAAACCATGTATTGTTGTTGCTTCGGTCACTTCTTTATCCAGGGCATTCCAAGTGTCGATAATTCTATGTGGGAAACTGTATTTCTTCACATCCCTCCTGCAAGTCCCTTTCTTCAATTTCTTCCTGTGTCCCCTCGTGGTTCGCTCGTCCCACACTATCAAATCATCTCTGTCATACTTGTCGATTCCTTCTATAAGTCTAAACATTACAATTAAATCTCCTCTCGTTCTTCTCTGTTCCAAAGACTTCAAATCCAATCTCAACAATCTATCTTCATGAGGGAGGTTTTCCAAACTAGAAACCATGTGTGTGTGTGTGTGTGTGTGTGCGTGTGTGTGTGTGTGCTAGAAAACTTGTCGCCAGGATGAATTGTTTAACATTAAGTAATGTTACCTGGAAAGTATTGCAATGACAAATTAAATATTGCACATCAAACATTATTATTATTATTATTATTATTATTACTAGAATGTCACTTTGAATATATATAATTAGGAGCTGATTGCACCTTCTTCATCTACGTGTTATATAAAACCTTCTCTCCCTCCAAAAACTTTTTATCACATAGGCACTAAAGACAATCTGAAAAATCGATCAT
>JAXIVD010000784.1:48535-71035 GCA_036785275.1 Cancer borealis
GTGTCAAAGTGGTATTGGAAGAAAAAAAAAAACATTAGACATATTTTTGGCTTTTGTAGATGATGATATGATTGAACATCTAGTTAGTGAAACAAACATATATGCTGCCAAGGTCTGTGAAGAAAAGAGGAGGAAAGGGAAAATGATGAGAAAGAGTAGGGATCTGGTTTGGAAGGTAACTAATGTTGGCGAGATGTATACCTTTGTAGGTTTGGCCATTCTGCAGGGTATAGTAAGGAAGCCTACTATTTACTCGTATCACTCCACGAACCAGATGCTTGCAACACTATTTTTGGGAAATGCATGTCAAGAGACAGATTTGCACTTCTTCTCAAGTATTTGCATTTATCTGACAATGAAAATAATGAAGATCCTGCTTTCAAATTTAGAGATATTTTAGACAAATTTAGGATCAAATTCCAGTCTAATTACATCCCTAAGGAAAACATTAGCATTGATGAGTCATTGCTGGTGTGGAAAGGAAGACTTAAGTGGAAGAGGTATATTCCACTGAAGAGGGCTACGTTTGGAATGGAGACTTACATCCTAGCAGAGGCTGAAACTGGTTATGTGTGGGATGTTTTACCCAATACAGGGGAAGGAACAGAATATAACTGCCAAATACCAGGACTATCAGATCAGGATGTAATCAAGCTCTCTAAGTCAACTAAAATTGTTCTTGCATTAATAAAGCCCCTTCTCAATAAAGGCTATGTGGTCGGAATGGATAACTTCTATGCATCACTTGAGTTATATAATATTCTTTTAGCCTATGGAACTGATGCCATAGGTACAGTAAGATTCAACAGGAAGGGACTTTCTGAGGAAGTAAAAGAAAAGAAACTGAAAAAGGGAGAGACAACTACCGGGTTCAATAACAAAATGATGCACATGAAATGGAAGGACAAGAAATATGTAGACATGCTCAGTACAATCTATAATGATTCAATGGAAACTGTACAATCTGGCAGGAAAGAAGTTAGCAAACCTTCAGTGTGCATTAAATACAAGAAACTGCACATGGGAGGGAGTGGATCTGATGGATCAGATAACATCTGCTTCAAGTATAACTCGCAAAGGTATCACAAAGTACTACAAGAAGATATTTCTCAGGCTGATAGAAATGAGTCTGCATAACTGTCATGTAATCTACAAAAGAAATGGTGGCCAGAAAAAACTCCTTGACTTCAAGTTGCTTCTGATTGAACAGATAGTGCACACACATGGGAAAGATGTGTATTGGATAAGGAAACCTACAAGTTCAGTCACTCTTGGGCCATGCCCTACACGACTGAGTGGAAGACATTTTCCAGTAGAGACACTGTCAGTGGAAGGTGACACCACAAAGAAAGTTCAGAGGAGATGTACCTTTTGTGCAATGCAAAAGAAAGTAAAGAGAAGTATCTACAGCTGTGATAGTTGCCAAGTTTCCCTGTGCATAACTCCTTGCTTTAAACAAGAAGTACCTGGTTAAGGAACCTATGCACTCTTAGCCCCCAAACACAGCATCTACAGCCACCGTTAAGAGGTCGTCAGTTCTTTTAACCCTCCAAAGAACAAGGAATCTCCCAGTAGTAACCACCTTCTCCTCCTTACATTCTAAAGAGACTTACAGTGAACACAAGATTACAGTGCCTAGACAAGGAGCTATCGCTCCAACCAGAATACCGCCCACAAGGTGTCTTTCCACCCACTTCTGGTTGAATAATATCTCCTCTCGACTCAACTAACACCCTGCAAAGTAGTCTCCCGCGAGGGGACTCCGTACAGTGCGTTATATGAGTCGTAATTAATTAACACTAAGACGGGATTACTCCTCGTCTGTGTTATCACACAAGAGGCCCCAGATGATAGGCTCTCTCTCACAATGAGGACAACGCAGACAACGCAGACAAAACGCAAACAACGCCGAAATCGCAGACAACGCCGAAAACGCTGACAACGCCGAAACTACTTCCCCGAGACTCAAAAGCCTTACAATATCCCTAGGTGGAGATCAACGCCAGCTAGATGATAATTATACAACCACACACTCGTCGTTCACTCCCGGCACGATAACCTGGTCCTCGTTTAGACAGGGCTTTACTGTCTAGCTACACAGATATCAACAATCTAACAGGCCAATCGTATAATCCTTTCTCTTAAATATGAGGAGGTTACATCCAGGAATAATGCCAAATTAAGGAGAGTGAGACGAGCGAGGATGTGTTCTTGGTGGCTGGCCAGCGGGAACTGAGTAGTGATGTGTCGTTCGTGAACGAATCGGTTCATAGAGCCGGCTCTTCCAGATGAACGAGAAGAGCCGGATCTTTGCCTCAAGAGCCGTTAGAGGGGCGTTTGAGACTCGTTTATGCTTAAGTTTCCAATTTTTCCTTTTTTTTGCAATTTTCTAACAAAATGCAATGATGATAATAATAATAATAATTACGAGTATGAATCCTAGTGATTGAAATGATAAAGTAAAATGATTGACTTTCCCCTTTAAGTTACCAAAGAAAACTGTATTTCCAAGTGGATTGCCCTCCAGCAAAGAGGGGTAACTCAACATATAAAACACATATATATGAATAATTCAGAAAATATATAGTGCATATAGTAGGCCAATGATGTGAAAGGTACACTACAATATTCCCTACAACATATCGGTAAATTAAGACAATCTGATAATATTAAGAGTTCAAATTAAATTATTGAGCTCATGTCTCAAAACGTGTCTCTCATACTAATGTAAGTGTTATACTAACCAATTATATTTTTTCCCATAGATTATTTTTTAATACAAAACTGATTTTCTCATTATAGCTCGAGAACTATAAGGTAGACGTACAATGACTACGAATAGACAAGGAGTGAATATGAACCAAACTTTCTGTTGCGACATTTAAAAATGAAATAACTCTTTATTTAAAGAAGGAAATATTTTTTTCATTACCTTTGAGTAAAATAAAAAATCTAACTACACTAGCTGATACGCCTTTTAAAATTATTTAAATGATTATAGGTGCATTTTTTCTGTCAAACTAATCGTTAACGTTTTTTCCTTATAACTCAAAAACTATGAATTTGACGTAAAATGACTGTGAGTAATTAGGAAAGTTAAATTAAACAAGCTTTCATTTCATTCTATTGAAAATGAAACTCAATGATAAATGACCATCGAAAATTTTTTTTCCTTAACTATTAGCGTTATTCAAAATCAGACTTCACCAGCTGAAAGGCCTTTTGAAGGTGAGAAAATAACTATTTAACATAATTTTTGTCAAACTAGTATTTAACATTTCGTTTTGTAAAAACGAAAACTATGGAGTTTAAGTCAAAAAATCTGCAAATAATTACAATAAGGAAATAAATATATATTTTTTTTGGACCATCAGAACACGTAAACAGTTTATAAATAATGAAAACATTTAAAAAAAAAGTTTTTGGCGTAAATTTAGATTAAATTACATGATTTGACAGAACTTTTAAAACTATATCAATAAGCATAAGTGCATTTTTTCTGTACGACTAATATTTACGCGACATAAGACAAGTTAACTACGTAGATAATTTGAGGGGTGGTGGGGTACATCGCCACCCCTCAAACTCACATTACGTAACAGTCAACCGCCAATTGTTCGCTCTCTCTCTCTCTCTCTCTCTCTCTCTCTCTCTCTCTCTCTCTCTCTCTCTCTCTCTCTCTCTCTCTCTCTCTCTCTGAGTCTCTCTCTCTCTCTTTTTCTCTTCCTCTCTCTCTCTCTCTCTCTCTCTCTCTCTCTCTCTCTCTCTCTCTCTCTCTCTCTCTCTCTCTCTCTCTCTCTCTCTCTCTCTCTCTCTCTCTCTCTCTCTCTCTCTCTGATATAGAAATGTTAAATAAGAAAGAAAATAGATAGTATGTTTGTGTGTGTCTGTGTGTGTGTGTGTGTGTGTGTGTGTGTGTGTGTGTGTGTGTGTGTGTGTGTGTGTGTGTGTGTGTGTGTGACCATGAACGAAAAATTGTCTGAGTCTCTCTCTCTCTCTCTCTCTCTCTCTCTCTCTCTCTCTCTCTCTCTCTCTCTCTCTCTCTCTCTCTCTCTCTCTCTCTCTCTCTCTCTCTCTCTCTCTCTCTCTGATAGATAAATATTAAATGAGAAAGAAAATAGATAATATGTTTGTGTTTGTGTATGTGTGTGTGTGTGTGTGTGTGTGTGTGTGTGTGTGTGTGTGTGTGTGTGTGTGTGTGTGTGTGTGTGTGTCTGTCTGTTTGTCTGTCTGTCTGTCCGCCAAATAACAGGCGAGGCAAGTCCATATGTGCCTCAGTAAGCCTACTGTCGCCAACGGTTAATGATAAAAAAAAAAAAAAATGGTTTAAATTAAAATAAACATTTTTTGAAAGATTTTTCACCTTTCCTTAAATCAGTAGGTATAGAAAGCTAACTAGCCAAGCTATCCTAAGTAATTCCTTCTAAATTATAAAGGCTATAAATAGAATATGTGGAACTACTTCAAAAAAAGTATTTGAGAGCCGAAAGAGCCGTTTGAGAGCCGGAAGAGCCGGCTCTATTGAGTGAACGAGAACGAAAGACTCGATTTTCGGAAAAGAGCCGGAATGTCCATCACTGGAACTGAGTCCCCACGGCATCTCAGCTCCCCAGACACCCAGGCAGAGATGCCAACTCGCACCACCGGCGCGCCGTCTCGACAAACATAGCCTAATAACATTTCTCTTTCACAAAATCACTGCTCCGCTCATAAGCAACACAGAACAATGACAAAAATACGAGAAGATGCAGAACGGAATTGTCTACAAGATAGGATACCTTGCAACACAAAGAAAAAAGAGGGAAAGTCAGGAAAATTAGGAGAATGAGAAGACCCGAAATTAAAGTAAAAGCCTAACCAAAACTCGCTGGCAACTCCTCACCCTCAACACTCCTGTTTCCGCTCTCTCTCTCTCTCTCTCTCTCTCTCTCTCTCTCTCTCTCTCTCTCTCTCTCTCTCTCTCTCTCTCTCTCTCTCTCTCTCTCTCTCTCTCTCTCTCTCTCTCTCTCTCTCTCTCTCTCTTCCCCACGCCAGCTGCTGGCTGGACAACACGTGGTCTCCAGACAAAAGGCGTAAGCCACAAACATGTCTCGTAACCTCGTAAGGCTAATACTTCCTTTCTCTTTATCTTCACATTCCTCGCCTCCAAACTAACACAAGGGATGTAACTCTCTTTCATACCTAGCCGTACTCAGCTGACACAATGCACACTCCGACCCCCGCCTCTCGCCACACACTTCTACAGATGTGGAAAGCACACACCTGTCATGATGCCTTGCATGCCCTTCCACTCCTTCTCCTCAGAGAAGCTGCACTCTGTTGCTACTGGGCCGGACCAACCTCTCTAGTCGACACTACTATCACTGACCGAGCCCGCACAGAGTGTCATAGCCTCAGCGTGGCCTTCTTCCTTACCAGCCTAACATTCTTCCTTCTTGCTCTCAGGAAATCTCTATTTCTCTGTGGGGGTTGACTCCCATCTTCACCAGACGATGTTATGATGACGGGCGGGGCCCGCAACAATATATATATATATATATATATATATATATATATATATATATATATATATATATATATAAATATATATATATATATATATATATATATATATATATATATATATATTTATATATATATATATATATATATATATATATATATATATATATATATATATATATATATATATATATATAAACAGCACAACAAAACTCATATTGATACGATTGCAATAATTTAAAAAATATCTTATTAAACCTTTGCATCTTTAGAAGATAAAATTGATATATATTTGAAATAAAAATAATGCATATCTAATGAAATCTATGTAGCTATATCATAAGCAGAAATTATACATTTCCCCTGCATTCAAAGCTTTCAAAGATACTTTTCAGAAATAAATAAATGAATATCAAAATGTGCTTTGCTAGGAAAAATTGTTAATACTAGGTTAACAACAATTGATGTCGAATAAGGGAAACTATTAAGAAATAAAGCAGATTTCTTTAGCAAAGGTAATCCACTTCAGACCTTTCCTATTCTACGCCCTGCCTCATGGTGTGGTAGCCATTGTTTCAAAACAAAGTGCTATATTCGATCTCGGTTCTAAGGTATGCTAGGTAATACTAATTGACTCGTACAATAAGGCACTAACTGAAGGTATCACTCTTATAAAGGCACGACTCTGTGGTCAGCGAGGCAATCAACTACGACCTCATAGTGGCATGCAACGAGATAACTCAGGGGAAGCGAGAGTATGATGAGATGTTCAGTGATTGTCCAATACCAAATCATCTGAAGACATATTCAAGATATGAAGAAGATTCGGATGACCTGCATGGTTCCATACAATGACGAGTGAAGGTCATTCCCTCATCATGGTTCCATACAATGACGAGTGAAGGTCATTCCTTCATCATGGTGGGAAGCAGTGTGTTGAAGCATAAGCCTACAATACGGTCATCACAGTACCAGCATCCCTGCTAGGCTTGGCTACGTATTGTAGCGTCTTGTTTATGAAAGTGACTTTGATACAGTTAGCACTGAGGACATTGGGTTTAGTTTATGTACTGAAAAGTACCCACCATTAGCTTAAATGAGATCTCATATCATATACTGAGTTACTGCGTTCTCCAATGATAATAGATGATTTTTTTTCATAACATTGCGCTGTCTACCGAATGCACTCCATCTCATACCTAGTTTTCTTTTGGTTTCTTTTTTATAATCTGAACAAGCACTATTTTTCTGTTCTAAGTGAATGTAATCCTGGACAGTGTCCAGGATTACATTGCTTTTTTATTAATTAATTTTTGTCTCTCTATTGTACTAACTACCATCAATGTTCTACCTTCTTTCGAATCACGTTTCTTTTCACACAGAAAACACACAAATTTTAAGATCTTTTTGAAATCTATGGAACTTCTTCTGTCCCTTTAAAATTTCCCCACAAGTTTGCTCATCCTTTGCCCGTTTAGCAGAAATTACATCATGGAGGAATCTTTTGTGTGTATACCCACTGCAACACTTCATGGCACAGAGAATGTTTTGACTAGAATTCATCTGCGTCCTGAAGGTCACTACACTGTCTTTGACATACGTCATCTTTCCTGATTTCGACAGCATTCTTAAATGTTTGCAGACCTCTTTTGGTTAACTTGCAGAGAGATCCCTTGTCATCACATACTGTTTGGCAGACCAGACATTTTGAACAGTCATTTTCGGTAGAAAAGGTCCTTTTTTCCTTTAACTTTCACTGTTATTAGAGGCTCCATTCTTTAATATGAGGGCCAAACCTTTGTAAGGAAAGGAAAAAACATCATTAGGATGTTGTAACATTAATTTTACAGGCACAAAATGTTTGGTATTTCTGAAGAAAAAAAAATGTCCATAAATACACTCAAAATAAAGAGGTAAAATGTTTTTCAATCCCAACCGTTCTTTCCCAAAAACAGCAGGGGAATGTAAGGAACAGTAATATTTTCAAAGATTGCTTTATCATAACATTATGAGGCAGCAAAATTACAATTTGTTAATGCAAGGCCTAGATTTTCAGCATGATCCACTTTTTGTGACCTTTGGACCTCCCCTGACCACAGAGATCATCCAATCAAATTTTGTTATACATCATTTGAAAACTGACATTCTAATAAAGTTGATGAGTGGTTACTTGTTATTGTGAGATGCAGGATTCAAGAAATACAGGGATTTGCTTTCCCCGTACCCCTAGTTTTTTTTTATATATTGGGATTGGCCGTATGAAGTAAAAAAATCGTCCCTGGAGAAGTTGCGGAATCCGATCTAGCTTGCCAAATTCACTTTTCTGGTGTTTCTGGTGTACACCACCATAAGTATGATCCAAGTGCCAAAAATTTTACAGCAGGGCTGTCACATTAAAAGTGTTATATTGCACATTTCTGGCTCTTGGATCCCAAGCTATTATACAGATTATGAATAAAAGCAGTCCTAGTACTGATCCCTGTGGAACCCCACTAGTGACATAACCCCATTCTGATTTCCTCCCATTAATCTGATATGTACCCTCTGTTTCCTTCTAGTAAGCCATCCCCTAATACACTCTAGTACCTTCCCACCTATGCCATGAGTCTTGACTTTACTTAACAGTCTCCTATGGGGTACTCTGTCAAAGGCTTTACTGCAGTCCAAATAAACTATATCATACTCGTCCCCCTTATCTATGGTTTCAAATACTTTCCTATAGAAGGATAATAAACTTGTCAGGCAGAACTTCCCCTTGCTAAAACCATGTTGACTACGTCTAATTAGCTTGTGTTCATCTAAATGTTTTCTAATTGCCTTTGCTATGATAGCTTCTAACATTTTGCGAACTACTGATGTTAGATTATAATTGGGCGGTAGTTACTACTTTTTGCCTTGTCTCCTTTCTTGAATATAGGAATTACATTTGCCTGCCTCCATAACTTTGGAACTACTCCTGTGTCCAGGGATTTTCTGAAAATCATTGCAATGGATTCAATTAGTTATTTTCTACATTCCTTATGAATCCTCGGAAAAAAAATAAATCTTTATGATTGACATTTAAAATAATTGTGGTCTTTTAGTCGATTTTGTCTATTTCTTGTTCAGAATTATTTTGATGGGTGTCATGTGCTGCAAAAATTTTGCAAAACTCCATTTCACCGATTTTTATCTATTTAAAGACGGAAAAATTAGGCAGAAAATGGATTTTCGGCGAGTTAGTTCAAAAAGATCACACAAAAGGTCACAAAAGTCCAGACAAACTTGGTCATTTCTTACAGTAGATCTTCTGGAAGAGCCATTTTTAGGCCTGTAGTACATCCAGCTACCGGCGATGGCGCTGGCAGCTAGGTGGTGACGGCAGTTGAAATTATTTCATTGTACTGAATTTTGGCTCTATAGTCAAAAAATTTATTTCGTTTACCCCTTATGCTCTGTTTAAACTTTTTTCAAACATTAGTACAGACTTTGATTGTATCACATATTGGGGTAATGCATTCCAGTTGTTTAGGTACTACTATGTTGCAGAACGAGTTCTTCCTCTTTTCAAGACTCTTTCCTTGAATAAAAGGTTTAGATAATGGTCCAAGTTATTGACTTCTACCCCGAAGTGCATGATTTTTTGACTTAACGGCACCAGACTACGAATTTGACACAGCCGCCTAAGCTCGTACCTACACAAGCTGGGCATGACTGATGACCCCCACTGCCCTTGTCTTCTACAACCTGACACCCGAAAACACTTCCTACTACACTGTCCTCGCCACCACACCCACCGTATGACACTCCTCCACTCACTATCGTCACTCCACCTCTGCGGGACTCACTCGTACGCACTCGTATGGAATGCCCACTGCGAGACTCTCAGGTCAAACGTGAGACGTCCCGCTAATCGCTCCATATATGGGCATGGTGTTCGTGATTAGACTCAGAGAGCGACGCACATGTCATGTGTATGGGGAAAGCCTTTAATGTAGCCTCTTAGATGGCTCTCAAGACCTTGGCCTGGCCTTCAAAGTACTCAAACACACCACCTTCCTCCAGAGAACAGGTAGAGTCAACAGGATCTGATGCATTTACTCATTTGTAACCTGCACTTTTGGGGAACTAGAGGCTGTGGCACTGTAATGCCCAAAATCTTCAAGTCTTGTACAGTCCCCCCTCTCCCTTAAATCAGTTTTCTATGATAAGAAAATTACTTCCTTATATTCGCTTACTCACTCAGCACATACACATGCAGCCCACATAGGATTTCCATGGGTAATGGTGGTATTGGTGGGCATGGTTAGGGGATGGGGAAATGCATGGTTTTCATATGGGACTCAGGTGGATTTCCCACATAAGTAAATATTTTTCAATAGTGCTATAATAGCACAGGAAATTGTCTGAACGACCAAGAAAATAAACTTAGAGATAAATATAAAAAAAATATACACGTGATTTGGCAGACATATGATTCATGGGTTCAACGTGGGATCTATGTGGGTTTCCCACACAGATATTATTTTTTTCATTAATACTGCAATCATGAAATATATATTTCATTATAAAAAGGCTATAATGAGCGGTGACTCATTTACAACCTGCACCAATTGCCTGTTTCTCTTGTCTACAAAAGCAATTAAGTACTCGTACAGGTGTAATATACGTATATTACACCTGTACGAGAACTGAATTGTTTTTGTAGACAAGAGAAACAGGCAATTGGTGCAGGTTGTAAATGAGTCACCGCTCATTATAGCCTTTTTATCATTAGGACATAGGACACATGGGCCCTATGTCCTAATGATAAAAAGGCTATAATGAGCGTTGTAATATACATACGTATATTACACCTGTACGAGTACTTAATTGCTTTTGTAGACAAGAGAAACAGGCAATTGGTGCAGGTTGTAAATGAGTCACCGCTCATTATAGCCTTTTTATCATTCTACACTCCATCCCCCCGTTCGGTAGCGACTCCCGCATCGATCATGAGCCGAGCTCAGCCAATCACAACGCCGCGTTTCGTAGCAATGGCATCGATGTCATCGATATGCATCACTATGGTCTCGGAGCATGTGCCGAGGGGACTTGGACTGAGACTGGTAGAGTGTTTGTTTATATTTTAGCCGCAGATTCTTAGATTTCCACTATCGGAGACGTTTAAGCTAAGTTTCTGATCTGTCAGAGACTGAGGTTCACCCAGGAACAATGTACTAAGGTCTTTGGAAGTTGTAGAATTAAGACAGTGAAGTCAATACATTCGTGTATATGATGAAGTAAGACAGTTTAATATCGCCATCTCGGTAATCAGGAATTGGTCTTACATCAGATGGTCAAGAAACGCCCTAAAATCCGACTATTGATAACACAACACCTACTGTACCTAACTGTCTACATACAGACAGAGGCGATATAAAATAACAGACTTGAGAGGGAAACACCTTAATTATATCTGACATGTAAGTAATAACCTCGGGACAAGACATTAATGTTATCTCCATATTATTCCTCAACTACTTTCATTTTAAATTTTTACACAGTGCAGTCTCCCAAACATGTGCGTACATAGTTTTCTACATACTTGTATTCATTGATGTATATGAGTTTGTGTCTTGAATGTTTGTTTATAATCTAAGATTAATCTATTGTATTTTACAAGTCAATAAATTTTCTTGGTTTTCTATCATGTTTATCTAAAAAGACATTACTTTTTAAGTAAATTACAATAATAATTTAATATGAATATTCAGATGGTTTGGACACCTGAAAAGACTGGGTGAGTTGCCAAGAAGGATGTACAATGCTGGGATCACCTGGGTCACGTAATCCTACTATTGCCACTTAGAAAACAATATGAAACATAAAGCTCATCAAAAAAAATACAACTATTATTGTTAATTGAAAAGTTAGAATCAAGAACGGATAAATTTTTATTTAGGTTAGGTTAGGTTAGGTTATTTTCTTAAGCAATTTACTGTCGAGCAATTGATAGTTTGAGAAATTATTTCTTGAGCAATTTACTGTCGAGCAATTTACTTCGAGAAATTTATCTAGATTCAGACTATAACATGACAATCAGGAAAAAATTCTAAAGTAAAATGCCTAACTTTTGGGTAATGAAATAAAAAATACTTATATAACGGAACCTAACCGAGCCAAACCGTACCTAACCAAACCTAATCTAACCATTACCTAACGTAACCTAACCGGTATTAATTTACATCATCAGAAGGCTCTAGAGAATTCAGAGCTGTACTTTTGCATTACCTGTTGCATTTTGATAAGATCTTCTTAATCCAAATTCTGTCGCAAATTCTTAGTTTGTGAGATATACATTATTTTCTGTGACATCTCTTCGAAAAGTAATAAGGAAACAAATCTAAAGTAAAATGCCAAACTTTTGGGTAATGAAATATAAAAAGCTTATATAACCGAACCTAACCGAGCCAAACCGTACCTAGCCAAACCTAATCTAAACACAATCTAACGTAACCTAACCAGTATTAATTTACATCTTCATCAGAATGCTCTGAGAATTCAGGGCTGTATTTTTGCAATACCTGTTGCATTTTTATGTTTTTTTAATCCAAATTTCGTCGTAAATTCTTTGTTTGTGAGATATTCAATGTTTTCTGTGAGATCTCTTCGAAAAGTAAAGTTAAGTTTCGTTTTAACAAGGTTCTGATATTTGTCAATGTAGGTTAGGGTTTTGGTTAATTTATGCTATGTTATGTTAGGTTTAGGGACAGATTCGTGAGACGACCCAGTCTTTTTTTGATAGCAGTTTTTTCTGATAGATTTTGATGTGTTTTGAATTAATCTGATGTTTGTTAAGCCAAGCAATTTTTTTTCCTCAAGGTAAAAATTATCACAAAAAAGTCAGATTAATTCGAAACCATCAAAATCAATAGGAGAAAAAATTATCTCAGTAAACCTAAGCAAACCTAATTAAAACTAATCTAACCCAAGCAAATCTAAGTAAGACTAACCTAACTAAATCTAACCTTCTTTAACCAAACCAGGTAAAGATTCGTAAGATGACCCACTCGATATCTCGTTACCTTTATAATGCACTGCAAATTCAACCTCAGATACTTGTTTAGATAGGTTAGGTTAGATTTGATTATGTTTGCTTAGGTTAGGTTGGGTTTAATTAAGTTTGCTTAGGTTTACTTTAAAAAAAAAATTTCTTATTGATTTTGATGGTTTTGAATTAATTTCACTTTTTTGTGGCAATTTTTACCTTTGGGAAAAAATGCATTGCATAATAAACAAACATCACATTTATTCAAAACACATAAAAATCTATCAGGAAAAAATTTGCTTTGTCCAAAAAACAGACTGGTTCGTCTTCCAAAACTTTACCTAGGTTAATTTAGAAGCTATCAAATATTCTCTATGAGCAAGAGTAGGGAGTTGGACGAATTGCAGACATTTTATTTCGTATACAGACTCCATAATGGTGAAGATGTAAAATTATACCCCATAACCTAACATAACATAACCGCCTGAAACCTTTAGAGAAGTGTTGAGTACACTAGATGTATAGTATGTACGACTTCATATTTATATCGATATCGTCGAAGCAGTAGTTATGCAGAAATAACAAACTATTTACTGACAATCATTGTATTTTGTCTTCCCCCAAGAAACCCGCATTCCCACAGGTCCCCAGAATTGTTTGGGTGTTGATGAGGATGTCTTATTAGATATGCCGCCACATCCACCTCGTCCATTGTTGCTGGTGCTGGTGCGGCTACCTCTCGTCTTTCCCTGACCCCTTCCGACTGTACACCGGGGGGTCGGTCAGAGAGCGGAGTGCCAACCTCCAGTTGGGAGTGTAACTTTTGATAGTAAGATGCTTGTTACATTTATTGTATTTTTGTTAGTTAATGTAAATAGTTTGGTAAATAAGGTGAATTTACTTCAAAATTTATGTGTTGTTAATGGGGTTTGGGTTATTGGTGTATGTGTGTAAGAGCTGGTGCTCGGGAGTGCTTGTGTAACTAGTTGGTTGACTGGAGAGAGGAAAACTCAATCTCCAGTTGAGGTTATTTATTATCAAAAATATAGATCATATAAACAAAATATAAATTTTAACAAGAATTATTGTAAATGGTGTATGCGCGCTGTCTGAGGACAGAGCGCGCCAAGTTGATGTTGAAGGGCTGGTCTGCAGCGCAATAAAATACATAAACATATAAACAAAAGAAAAACATAAATAAAGATACATGATGAGTACAATGAAAATAATGAAAAATATAAAAATACAAGGTTTGTAATAGTTGTGGCTGCTCGACGTACATACTTAGGGAACGGGTGTCGCACGTTCTCTAAGTTAAAGTAAGTTTTAAGGGGAGACTGCTACAATACTCCTCCCCTAGTGACGAGGAAGGAGGAACGAGAATCCTGTGGTTGCCTGGGAACAGTGTTGAGTGTGTTGAGTGGAGTCCATGAGGCTGGCGATGACCGTACGACTGCGGGTGGTAACCGGCAGAGGGTGGCAGGGAGCCGAAGAGGTCTGTACCAAGTCACCATTGAGGCCTGATAGGGCAGGTGCAGGTGGTGGATCCATTCTGACGTCCTCCCCAGGTGTACCGTGAAGTCGCTGCCAGGGTGAGAGAGGTCGTGAAACTGACGGAAAGAGACGATTTGCATCTGTAGTCCGTGTCAATTGTGAGAGCGACCTTGACGCCTGGGAGTGTAAGAAGATGACACGGCAGTGGGAGAGGGCGTCTGCTAGAGCGTTGTCTGCACAGAACTGCCTGAAGACTATGTGGTCGTGGTGGAGAGTAGAGTAATCCACAGGGCGATGTATAATCCACAGGGCGTTGAATAATCCACAGGGCGGTGAGTGGTGATGGAGTTGATCACTTTAACGCCGCGAGGCGGGGGGCAGGGATTGGACATTAATTTGCACTGAGGGTGCAAAGGGGTGTTGAAGACACAGAGGCGCATTGTGGGCGCTGAGGGCGCTTGGGTTGGTGATGACGCATGAAGGCGTCAGAAGTGCGCATGAGGCGTCTGAAGAGGCATGGGCCGCGCTAAACGCGCATAGACCGTGCCGTAGACGCAGTGACGGCGTTTGAAATGGCACAGAAGGTGCCAGGGTGGGTGGGAGGGGATAATCTCATAAGTGGCAATTACACAGAAGTGTAATTTTCTCCTGACCTTAGGCTCAAGCCTGCGAATACCATAAAGGAGGCAGGGCTTTTTGCCAAAGGAGTGATCTAGCGAATAAGTCTTATGAGACTCAGGCCATCACACTGGGAGAAATGTACTCTTTGATAGCACAAGCTATATGCCACTTATAACCATAGCGAGTCACTCTGGGTCACCAATTGTAAGTGTGGTGCCTAGTGGAGTGACTGGGGGGATAGTTGGTCGACTGGAGAGAGGAAAACTCAATCTCTAGTTGAGGTTATTTACTATCAAAAATATAGATCATATAAACAAAATATAAATTTTAACAAGAATTATTATAAATGGTGTATGCGCGCTGTCTGAGGACAGAGCACGCCAAGTTGATGTTGAAGGGCTGGTCTGCAGCGCAATAAAATACATAAACATATAATCAAAAGAAAAACATAAATAAAGATACATGATGAGTACAATGAAAATAATGAAAAATATAAAAATACAAGGTTTGTAATAGTTGTGGCTGCTCGACGTACAGTCCCTTGGAAACTGTACAAGTGTATCGGTGATTATTTTTGGTACCGGGCCGGTCACCGCGTGGCTTGGAAGAGTGGAGGTAGAGGGGTAGCGTGGATGATGGAGGTCTTGTTGAAACACACACGGCTTGATATAGATGATATATTGACACAACACGACTTGAGTAGATACAGGATATACAGTGACTATGACCTTTGCCTGCCTTGAGAGAGATGACGAAACGTTGATGATGGTAGCGAGCTGAGAGATGAGCGACTGGTTGATGTAGTCGCCAGGCTAAGAGTGAGGGTGAGAAGTGGTGGTGTGGGCTCAGCCGCGGTCAGGAAAGGTCGACTCCAGGTGGACTACGCGCCTATGATTGGTCGGGACTGACCCGGGAGAATGACGTCACGGGAACAGAGCTGTGTGATAGGGCTGCACGTAGGCCGTGGGCCGGCTTTTGACCTGACGCCTTGGCTGGGATATGAATTCTAGGAAAATTCCTTACCCGCATACACTCTCTCTCTCTTAGCTAAAAACAATGAATATCTTAAAACTAGTTAACAATGAATATACAGATATGATATGATACAAATACTTCCCCCTTGGAAGCATACGTCCTCGTATGTTGAGCTAAAGAGTACAATCAGAGAGGGGGGACGATGAAATACATTGAAACAATACAGAATACTCAATAAGACATAAGACATAATAAAAATACATGAGACATGAACAAGAATCAGGATGTAGCCTTTACATAGATACATATATATACATAGTTGGACAGGAATGAAAGGAAAGATGAAAGAAATGGCTAGTAGACTGGACGAGACCGGAGCTGATATTTAGGTGAGGATGAGATGGGGGGTGAAGGTGGCTGACTTTCAACAATGTCAGGAGCATTTTCTGGTAGTGGAGAGGTAGGTTCGAAATCGAAACCACGATCAACCCGTTTGAGATGGTCTCTGTGAACAAAGTTTTCACTGCCTGAACTTAGGTTTCTGAGTTTGAACTTGTGACCGGCCATCTTTTCAATTACACGGTGAGGTCCGTTGAATCGGGGGTCGAGCTTAGAGTGGCGGTCTTAGACTTTGGTGAACACGATGTCACCAACCTCGATGTCATGCAGTTTAGCGCGCTGATGCTGTTTATGCAGCATAGATTCCTGAGAGGCGGTAAGTCTGTCACGGACGGACGTATGAATACGTTGGAAAGCTGAAACGCGATTCTGAACATAATCGTCAACGTTGTATAGAGGACGAGGGTCAGAGGAGAGAAACTCATATGGGAGTCTTTTGTCAGAGCCATATAAAATGAAATGTGGAGACTCGTTGATCGATGAGTGAATCGCAGCGTTAAGAGAGCATGCGACTAGGGGAATGTGATCATCCCATGAAGAGCTTGAATTGGCAATGAAGCGTAAGATGTCGAGAATTCGACGGTTTGCTCTCTCGACTTTTCCGTTCGCTTGAGGGGAATATGGAACAATGTTGCACTTTTTAATTTGAAATGACTCGCAAACAGCTTTGAGGATGGCATTGTTGAATTCGGTGCCATTATCTGATAGAAGTACTTTAGGAGATGCATACCGGCATATGACTTCATCTATCAGTGCTCGTGCAACTGAACGTGCAGATTTGTCTTTGAGAGGAACCAAGATGCTGAAGCGTGAAAAACTATCGATACAGACGAGCAAATAGTGAAAACCGTTCTCCGTCAGAGGGAGTTTCAAAATATCGACTGACAGACTGTCCCAAGGAGCATGAGGGATAGGATATGGGAGGTTCGGAGACTCATGATGGAGAGAGGGACGATGCTCAGCGCATGAAGCGCATAAGAGACAATGACGGGTGATGTCTTTCCTCATGGAAGGCCAGAAATATGATCTTTGAGCCTGTTTGAATGCTCTATCTTTGCCTGGATGACCGGCAAGAGGGGAGTCATGAACGTGATACAAGATAATAGGGACAAGAGCTTCTGGAATGACAAGCTGAGATGCATGATGTAATGAATCGTCCTCAGAAATGACAGAACTAGATTTATAGAGGACATCGTCTCGAAGCAAAAAGGAATCTGGGGAGAATGGCAAGCTTGGAAGGTTACTGGCATCACCTGATTCAAGATAATAAATGAGACGTTTGCAGAATTGATCAGACCTTTGAAGGGATTTGACTTCCTCAAGAGTGGGGAGTGACTGTGAGGTTGTGAGCAGACTGACAGGAGCGACATGACGGGACAGAGCGTCAGCGACAGAATTAGCTTTACCTGGGAGGTACGCGAATGAAGGATTGTACTCTTGAACAGTGAGTTGCCAACGGGCAAATTTTCCGGTTAAACTGGTTCCTTTGAATAACTCTGTGACAGCAAAATGATCGGTTAGAACGTGGATCTTATATCCGAGTATGATGTCTCTGAAGTGACGAAGAGACCAAACGACTGCGAGAGCTTCGCGGTGAGTGACACTGTAGTTGCGCTCAGCAGCATTGAGCAGACGACTGGCAAAGGCAACTGCGCGTGATTTACCATTTTCATCTCGTTGCATGAGGACAGAACCGATACCGATGTTTGATGCGTCAGTGCAAAGAATAAACTCCTTATTGAAATTAGGAAATGCGAGGACAGGAGCGTTGCATAAGGCTTGCTTGAGGGTAGCGAATGCTTTCTCGCACTCGTCCGTCCATGCGAATGTTACATTCTTTTTAAACAATGATGTGAGAGGTTGAGCGATTTTACTGAAATCTTTGATAAATTGCCGATAAAATCCTGCAAGGCCAATGAAACTACGAACGTCATCAGCAGAACTAGGAGTAGGAAACCGTGATATCGCATGAATTTTATCGTCAAGAGTGTGGATGCCATCTTTGTCAACCTTGTGGCCTAAGAATTTGATTTCACGTTTGAGGAACTGACATTTACTGAGTTTAAGAGTTAACCCAGCCTTTGCAAAACGTGACAGAACATCTGAGATGGTTTCGAGGTGTTCGGGAAGGTCCTTTGATGCGACTATCACATCGTCTAAGTAACAAAACACCGAGGAGCCTAAGAGGCCAGAGAGAACTGAGTTCATGAGACGCATGAAAGTTAAGGGACTATTACGTAAACCCATGGCCATACGTTTGAAAGCGTACTGGCCAGATGATGTGGTGAAAGCAGTGTAGTGCCGTGAACTTTCTTCTAGCTCGACCTGGAAGAAACCAGACTGAAGGTCGAGGGTGGAAAATACACTGTTTGAATCACCTATTGACTGGAGGAGATCAGACAAGATTGGCATAGGGAATCGATCGGGTATCGTCGCGGCGTTTAAACCACGGAAATCGACGACTACTCTCCACTCACCATTGGACTTAGGAACTAGAAACAGCGGGGCATTGAATGGTGATGCCGCTGGCTCTATGATATCCTCGTCCAGCATGCTTCTGACAGCGTCGTCCATTAACGTCCTGCGGCTGTGTGGGATGCGATAAGCCGGGACGTAGATGGGTGTCGAGCCTGGGGTGAGGTGGATGGAATGACGAACAGCATCGGTCTTGCCCAGAGGTTCACCCGGAAGAGAGACACATGACCTGAAAGTCGATAAGAGGGCAAGTAAATCTGTTTTCGTTTCAGGAAAATCAACATCACCAATATGCTGGTCAAGAAGAGGAGGAGGAGAATCTGAGGCAATTGGTGAAGACATGGATGTGTGACAAGGAGATGAGGTGACAGGGGTGACAGGGGCAGGATAAGGGAGAACTTCGCCTAAAGTCACGCCAGATTGAAGGGATATAGGGTGATTCGTGAGATTCTGAATGGCAATACAGCACGAACTATCCTTGTCTAGGGTTGAAAGAACTGACTCGAGAGCGACACCATTCACTCGGGCAGAGTCGGGCAAACATAAGATGTCTGTCCCGGGGGGCACACCTTTGACGGCGACGCGCACCAAACAGAGGTGGGTCTGTGTGACTACCACAGAGGAGGTCAACACAGCTTTCCTGAGTCTGGTGTTCGAGAGGACGTCAGACAGTGTTGTAGGAGAAGAGGGATTGTCGGTATCGCTGTGCAGCGCTTCGCTAGGCGAGTCGGCTGGCGTAGATAAGACAGGATCAGGGATTACTGAGGGTGTCTTGAGCGATGAGGGAGGGACATGAGATGAGTCCTGAGAAGGCGTGTGCATTACAACGTAGACATCAGATGGTGGCGGTGACTCAGGGAAGGGTGAGGCAGAGATGAAGGTGCCATTCTGGGCGATTTGATGAATAGAAGGGAAAAGTGAGATGTTGAAGTGAGACATTGTATGGTATCCTATCAATATTTCAGCTGCAAAACATACATCATCCATGACATAGAAAAAATCTGAGATAGAAGGTTCAAGTGGAGACAAACAGATACTGAGGAGAACCTTTCTATGAGGTATGACAACGTTTCCAGAAATACCACTAACAGTGATGTCTGGTGGATAACTCTGAAACTTGTGCCTTGAGGCGGCAGAGAGTTTTTCAAAAACATGAGTTTTAATGATGTTGACTGAGGCACCAGAATCGAAAAATGCACGGCATTTGTGAGAGGCTAATTTGACGTCAGCAGTCAGACCTTGGAAAAATCCGGAGGATTTAACAGGGACACATGGGAGAGGCACTGTCTGTGCATCCGCGAAAACAACACGTTTATGAGATGACTTACTACCTGCGGTCTTTAGAATGGACTTGAGTGTTACCGAGGAGGTGCGAGGCTCTGGCGCGAATCGTTTCCCGAAGATTGAGAAGACTGCATTTGTTGCTGGAAAAGGCGACATTCCTCAAGTGAGTGACCGCGTTTATTATGAAGGGAGCAGAAGGCATTACTGTTGAAATTATGATAACCTCTTTCGTCAAGCATTACTCGACAGTCCGCTGAGACGTGACCTTTGAGTCCACATCGATAACATGTTACCTTTCTCGAGTCACGGGAGGATGAACGGTGACGAGAATGAGAGCGTTGATCAGAACGTGACAAATGAGTGTTTGAAGGTGGAGATGGGCTCTGAGGGGAGGAGCTTCGGTGAGAAAATGGGGGCTTGATTGAGGAATGCGGTGACTGAACCAAACTTACTGGCTGAGGAACAGGTGGCGATTTCTCTGATATTTTCTTGCACAGATCATACAAGAAATCTTCCTTACTGAATTTAATGTCGCTTGCAACGGTGAAGGTTGGTGAATCGAGCTGAACAAGGAACAGGAAATACGACATAAGGCGTTTGAAATCAGTAGAAGATATATTGCCGTCTGTGTCGATCCACTGAGAGGATTTCATTTGCTCTGTTAACTCAGCACTGAGAGAGGATGCAATATTCTCTGCCTTATACACATCATGAGTAGAACGAGCAATATTAGTGAGAGTTTGAGCAATTTTGAGGAAGGAATGAGTTGCACCTAATTTTGAGTGACCAGAGAAATGAGAGATTAATGCTGTGGTGAGTTCATCGTATGTAGAAAAACTGAGGAATTTATCGGTTTTTATGAGTTTTCCCGCAAGACTAGATGGGTCATGACAAATCCGTGATTTTAAAATGGCTAATTTTTCCACATCAGAATAAGCTGAGCGACGTGTACATTCATCATTTACACGCCGGACAAAGGCTTGGACTGATTCAGAGTTAGTACCAGAAAAAGGAGGAATTGAGACATTATCAGATATGAGAGTAACCTGAGGTGTGGGTGTGTGAAGTGACTGGTCGTTAGACATCGTGAGGGAAATAGTGCTCACGTTGAGGAAACACACAAGAAAACAGAGAAACACTGAGTGTACACAAAAAATGTAGAATAACTAGCACAATAAAGAGAAAAATATAATAATAAGAACTAAGGTACTTAACTAGCAGAGGACCAAGGAGGTGGAACACGTGGGCGCTGACTGGTCACGTGGTGAATGGGCGTATTTCTGGGCTGCGACACGTGGTGAAGAGCGATGGGCGTCTTGAGGGCGGAGACACGTGGTGAGGGCGTGGAAAACTTGTTTGAGGGACCACGTGGTGATGGGTGATGACCGTCTTGAAGGGACACGTGGTGAAGGGCGATGGGCGTCTTGAGGGCGTCTTGAGGTGATGCGTGGGCAGCGAAGATGGCGCGCCGCGAACAAAATGGAGGTAGAGGTGATGGGCGTCTTGAACAGCAGGGCGAGGAGGCTTGTACTCACTCGGAATAGATGCTACTGCAGAAGGGCGACGAAGGAAGCGACTGCAGGGCGTAGAGGAGAACACGAGTGAGCGAGGCAAGGGCGTGTGTAGAGTCACTTACTGAGGCAGAACGATGCACGTGGTGAGTGTAGAGACTTGATGACGGAGGAGGCTGAATCTTGATAATTCGTCGCTTGGAAGGACGAATTCCACCGTTGCACACCAATTGTATCGGTGATTATTTTTGGTACCGGGCCGGTCACCGCGTGGCTTGGAAGAGTGGAGGTAGAGGGGTAGCGTGGATGATGGAGGTCTTGTTGAAACACACACGGCTTGATATAGATGATATATTGACACAACACGACTTGAGTAGATACAGGATATACAGTGACTATGACCTTTGCCTGCCTTGAGAGAGATGACGAAACGTTGATGATGGTAGCGAGCTGAGAGATGAGCGACTGGTTGATGTAGTCGCCAGGCTGAGAGTGAGGGTGAGAAGTGGTGGTGTGGGCTCAGCCGCGGTCAGGAAAGGTCGACTCCAGGTGGACTACGCGCCTATGATTGGTCGGGACTGACCCGGGAGAATGACGTCACGGGAACAGAGCTGTGTGATAGGGCTGCACGTAGGCCGTGGGCCGGCTTTTGACCTGACGCCTTGGCTGGGATATGAATTCTAGGAAAATTCCTTACCCGCATACACTCTCTCTCTCTTAGCTAAAAACAATGAATATCTTAAAACTAGTTAACAATGAATATACAGATATGATATGATACACAAGGCTCTCCCTAAGGTTCACAGTGATCGCAGGAAGAGTACACCAAACTCTTCCTAACCAAAATACCGAATCAAGCGACATATGTCAACCTCCTTTTTCTTGAGAACTGTCATTGGCTGACCTCCAGTGACCCCTTCTTCATCTTAATCCTCAAATAATCTTCCTCTCTCTCTCTCTCTCTCTCTCTCTCTCTCTCTCTCTCTCTCTCTCTCTCTCTCTCTCTCTCTCTCTCTCTCTCTCTCTCTCTCTCTCTCTCTCTCTCTCTCTCTCTCTTTCTCTTTTTTTCTCTCGATTCAGATTCAGGTTCAATACTTTTATTCAAAAAAAATACATTGTTAAAAAAAAAACTTATCGGCGTCAAACCAGTGTTAACGCCTTATGGTGAACAAAATGTAGTTATGTGGTGTATACATGGGATTTACAGGTTACTGATTTGTTTCACAAAAC
>JAXIVD010000784.1:78535-121025 GCA_036785275.1 Cancer borealis
TTGCCTGAGGTAACTCCACCTAGGGTTCAGTATCCAGAAAGTCCTCGCAAGGAGGTTCTGGATATTGTCAGGCTTTTGAGTCTTGGGAAATAGTTTCTGCGTTGTCTGCTTTGTCGGCGTTGTCTTCGTTGTTTTCGTTGTCCTCACTGTGAGAGAGAGCCTTTCATCTGGGGCCTATTGTTGGATAACACAGACGAGGAGTAATCCCGTCTTAGTGTTGATTTATTACGACTCATATAACGCACTATAAGGAGTCCCCTCGCGGTAGGCTACTTTGCAGGGTGTTAATTGAGTCGAGAGGGGTTATTGTCCAACCAGGAGTGGGTGGAAAGACACCTTGTGGGCGGTATTCTGGTTGGAGCGATAGCTCCTTGTCTAGGCACTGTAATGTATTGCTCGCTGTGAGTCACTTTAGAATGTAAGGAGGAGAAGGTGGTTAATACTGGGAGATTCCTTGTCCTTTGGAGAGTAAAAAGGATTGGCGACCTCTTTACGTTAACGGGATGGCTTTAGGTGCTGTGTTTGGGGCTAAAGAGTGCACAGGTTACTTAACCGGGCACATCTTGTTTATAGCCTAGTTGTCCAGCCGCCGGCGAGTGGCCCTCGGAGAAAACTAGTCCTACGGGATAGTCGACTTTCCTTGTCCTTTGGTGGGTTAAAAGGACGTATAAACATCAGCCCTATAGTTCGTACACGCCCGTAACGTGGTTGTGACTGGGTAGGTCATAAATTGACACCCGGCACTAGGGCATAATAACCGTGTCCTGCGGTGTGACCGTAACAAAATTGGCGACCTCGCTAGGATTCTAAAGGATTACAGTGAGTAGGAAAACAGTGTTAGTGTGTTGTCAGTGTGAGCCCACACACACTGTAACGATGGAAGACAAACGTGATGTACTTACTTCCCTCGAGGATGGCTAGGCCCGAGCCAGCCCTGTACGTGGCGTTAGTGAACAGCCATGCCTAGGTGAAGAAAGGCCTGTTAGTCCTGTTAGTGAGCATAGTACTGCAGGACGATGATTAAACTTTGCTCAGGAAGTGCTTGAACAGTCCCTGCAGCATACAACGGGCCGTGTTGGTACTTGTGAGAACGTGATGGGCTCAAGGAGAGTGAGCCCAGCTGCCAGTGTTGCTGACTGTCTCCAGTCAGTCGGAATGGCGGAGGAATGGAGATTCCAATTAGAAATGAAGAGGGTGGAGTTAGAAGCCGAAGAGAGGAGAGAGGCTAGAAGGTTGGAGATAGAAGCTGCGAACGAAGCGAGGAGATTAGAAATTGAAGAGAGGAATGAAGCAAGAAGGTTAGATCTAGAAGTCAGAAGGTTGGAGGTGGAGAAGCGTAGAGAATTTGAGTGGAAAAGATCTAGACTTGGGGCCAACTCAACTCATAAGGGAGGAGCAGGAGAGGAGAACTCAGGTGAGCGCCAGATGGTACGCAGTCTGCAGCTCACTCCTGACTTTGACGAACAGAAGGTAGCAGAATGGTTCAGGAGGTTTGAGAAGAAGGCGGCTGAGTTTGGTTGGCCAGGAGGACGATGGGTTGGCCTAGTGGCCAATAAGCTAAGAGGCAGGGCATTGGAGGCCTACGACAATATGTCGGTGGAGGATTTAGAAAGCTATGAGGACTTTAAGGCTGACATCTTGAGGGCTTACGAGCTGCGGCCCGAAGCCTATCGCCTAAGGTTCCGAGGTAGGAAGAAAAGACCCGGAGATTCTTACCTCGAGTGTGCCCGCCATTTGGAGCAGGCGTTTAAGAGATAGATCATGAGTGAGGGAGTGGATACTCTCCGCAACCTGGAGGAGTTGATGGTCATGGAGCAGCTTATTAATGCTGCTGATAAGGAACTGGTGCCTCTCCTCAGGGAGAAGCGTTTTAAGACGCTAAAGGAGGCTGCCACCTGGGCTGACGACCATGTGTTAGCCCATCGCTTGGAGTCTCGTGCTGGAGGTGGATTTAAGGAGGGAGGACCACGAGGGCCAGACGGCGGTGGTAGCGCTGGTTCTGGTGCTCCACGTTCCCCTCCCTGCAGTCACGGCTTTGGCAATAAGAGCGGGTTCGGTAAGTCTCAATCCCCCGCTGCCCCTTCAAGGCCAAAGGGAGGGTCAGGAGGGAAGATGACCTTTAGTACTCCAAAGTACGATAATTAACCCACGTGCTATAACTGCCATGCCAAGGGGCATTTTCGATCTCAATGCCCCAGAAACCCCAGAAACCAGGTGCCTTGCTGGTGTGACCTGACCAGGGTCGTGAGGAGAGGTTGCTCGCTCCTAAGGTTCATGAAGGAGAGAAAGCTTTTGATGGGCCTGAGTTGGATTGTGAGGACGGGGTTCAGGAGTCTTCACTTGTTCCCCCCCCCCCCCCCCCCTGTTGTTGCTTCTGTGACTCCAGCTGACTCGGAGCTGGACTGGTGTCGCCCATTTCTGTGTGGGGGCACTGTTGAGATTGACGGGAACAAGTATCCTGTCACTGTCTTGAGAGACACTGGCGCACAACAGTCTGTGTGCCGCAATGTCACCGGGGGTAAGGTGACTTCTTCGAAGGCAATGTTGTGTAGGGGCCTCAATGCTGTCGAGAAGTTTGTAACGGCTGAGGTTAGGCTGTCGTGTCCACTGATCACCACTTCGGCTCAAGTGGCAGTGGCGGAACAACTGCCTGTGGCAGGTGTTGATTTCCTGCTAGGAAATTACCTAGCTGGAGGGAGAGTTTGGGTGCTCACACCTACGGGAGGTGAGGCCTCTGAGGTGTCGGGGCATAGTGTGCCCGACCCTGTTGCTGTTGTCACCCGGTCGCAGACCGAGAAGATGATGCAGGCTGTTGCTCCTGGAGCCGACTGCGACAGAGCGGGGCTACCGGAAGAGGAGAACAGTGTTGAGGAAGAAGCTGCCGCTCTTGGGGCCGACTACAAAGAGGCAGGGTCACCGGTGGGGGA
Source organism: Cancer borealis (assembly GCA_036785275.1). Taxonomy (NCBI): domain Eukaryota; kingdom Metazoa; phylum Arthropoda; class Malacostraca; order Decapoda; family Cancridae; genus Cancer; species Cancer borealis. Next base: position 81,463 of record JAXIVD010000784.1, read on the forward strand.
GGGCAGTGAAGAGGAGGTTGTTGGGGTTGTCACCCGGTCTCAGGCTAGACGGGTGGCACCGGCTGCTACTCTAGGGACTGACTGCGATACTGCAGGGTCACCGTCAAAAGAGTGCAGTGTTTCTGAACTGGATGAGCCAGAGCCGGGTTTTCCAGTGACTCAAGGTGTGGGGGCTGACTGGCGGAGTGCAGAGCCACCCATAGAAGCACCTGACTCGGCAGAGGTAGTCGCCGAGGGTGAGGAAGGAGTGTTGAGGGTAGAGGAGTCTGGTGCTGGTATTCCTCACCCTGCGGGGCACCTCGGAGGAAGCACCCACGCGATGGTGTTTCCTGGTTGTGAGGCTGTGGGTCTCGGTACTCAGTCCGGGCCCCAGCCTGGTGTGTCGGACAGTTTGTTGGGAGTCACCTCTGAGGGAGGGTAGACTTCCAACTCTGCGGGGGAGTTGGAGGCTCCCATCCCTGCGGAGTGTACCGGAGACAGGGAACAGGCTGTTCCCTTGTCTGGTGACTGTCTGGCGGGTGAGGCCCACCTGGAGGGCCTACCCAATTCAGCCGATGAGGAAGTGGTGGATGAGTCCACGCCACGCCTCAGGCCCCGGGACAGAACTAGGGTGTCGGCACCGCCTCTTCCGACAGATCCTGTGGTCCCGCATGATCTTACTTGCATTGAGCCGGCGTTGCTCCTCAATGGACAAAAAGGGGACCCCAAGTTGGCCCCTTGTTTTGCTAAGGTGGGAAAGGAGATAAGAGGAATAGAGGGGTTCCTGCTGCAGAAGGGGGTGTTACACCGCAGGTCGAGGGAGAGTGACGGGAGTGAAGTACTACAAGTAGTAGTGCCTCAGGATTTGAGGGAGGCCCTGGTGCTGTTAGCACATGAGGGACCTATGGCTGGACACCTGGGTGTCCACAAAACTCTCGCCCGCCTGCGGAGCAATTTCTGGTGGCCTGGCATGGCCGGAGATATTACGGAGTTACTGAAGAGTTGTCACACCTGCCAGATGGTGGGCAAACCTAACCAAACTTCCCCTATTGCACTCCTCCACCCTATCCCCGATGTAGACCCTCCTTTCACCAGGGTTCTGATTGATTACTAAGGCCGGTCATAAGTACTTGCTGACCATTATGGATGTAATTACCCGGTACCCAATAGCTATACCGGTGAGGAGCACCCACGCACGAATTGTGCTTAAGGCCCTCCTCAACTTCTTTACCCATTTTGGTTTGCCTCCCGAGATTCAGTCCGATCGGGGGACCAACTTCACCTCGAAGTTGTTCGAAAAGACTATGACCGATTGGGGGATCAAGCACATTCTATCTAGTGCTTATCATCCCCAGTCGCAGGGAGCATTAGAGCGGCACCATCAGACGCTCAAGACTATGCTCCGGGCGTTCTGCTTGGAACGAGAGAAAGACTGGGACGAGGCGGTTCCCTATGTCTTGTTTGCTGTGGGGAAAGCTCCTACTGAATCCTAGGGATTTTCCCCGAATCAGCTGGTGTTTGGGCACCGGGTGCGTGGTCCGTTGGACTTAGTACGGGAAGCCTGGTGTGCTCCCCACTCGGACCGCCCAGAGTCGCTCCTGAAGAGTGTGTTAAGTACTCGGGAAGGACTTGGTGAAGGGGCTAGTGGCCGGTTCCTTTCACGGACCGTGCCGGGGAGATGGCCTATTTCATGGCCGAGAGGGCAGAGAAGATGGTGGCCGACTGCTTGTTGCGGGCCCGGGAATCACTCTTGCTGTTGAAAATTTTTGAAAGTCTGTGAGACTTCCAAAACTTTTCCTTTAAGGGGGGGCGTGTTGCGGGCCCCGCCCGTCACCATAACATCGTCTAGGGAAGACGAGAGTCAGGCCCAACAGAGGAATGAAGATTCTCTGAGGCGAAAGAGGAGGAAGAGAAAGAGGATGGTTAGGAAGAAGGCTACGCTGAGTCTATGACACTCGTTGCGGGCTCTGCCAGTGACAGTAGTGTCGACTGAAGAGGTTAGTCCGGCCCCGTAGCAGTAGAGTGAAACCTTTCTGAGGAAAGGCAGTAGCAAGGCATGCAAGGCATCATGACAGGTGTGTGCTTTCCACATATGTAGGAGTGTGTGGCGAAAGGCGAGGGTCGGAGTGTGCATTGTGTCAGCTGAGTAAGGCTAGGCATGGAAGAGAGTTACATCCCTTGTGTTAGTGTGGAGGCAAGGTATGCGACGAGAAAGAGAAGGAAAGTGTTAGCCTCACGAGGCTACGTGACGATACGGGTTTGCGCCCTTTGTGTAAAGACCACGTGGCCGCTCAGACCACAGCTTGGCGGGATGTCTTCTCAAGGTCACGAGGCTATGGGGAGCGACAGACGAGTGGCCGGGTGGGGTGAGTTGCCAGCAAGCAATTAAGAGTTGTAGCTCAGCAATACTTTAACTCCTGTTTCCTTATTCTCCTAATTTTCCTGACTTTCCTTCTTTCTTCTTTGTTTTGCATTGTGTCTTATATTGTAGACAGTTCTTTTCTGCATCTTCTCATATGCTTTTCATTGTTCTGGGTCGCTTCTCTTGCCTACAATGATTTTGTGGAGGGAAGTGTTTTTTCACTAGGCTACGAGTTGAGACAGCGAAGGAAACACCGCGTTGGTCGTACGACATGGCATCTCTGTCTGGGCAGCTGCGTGCTGCGGGAAGGGGGAGTGATTCAATAATCTTCTGGCTGCCTTAGAGAACACATCTCACGCTCGGAGCTCTCCCCAATTTGGCATTATTTCGTCTGTAACCTTCTCATATTTAAGGGAGTGGGTTCTACGACTGGCCTGTTAGTTCAGGGGTAAATTTTTGTAGCTAGACAGTAAGACCCTGTCTATACGAGGACCAGGTTACCGTGTCGAGAGCGTTGACGAGTGTGTTGGCAGTATAAAATAAACATCTTGTCTGAGGTAACTCCACCTAGGGTTCAATATCCAGAAAGTTCTCGCAAGGAGGTTCTGGATATTGTCAGGCTTTTGAGTCTTGGGAAATAGTTTCTGCGTTGTCTGCTTTGTCGGCGTTGTCTTCGTTGTTTTCGTTGTCCTCATTGTGAGAGAGAGAGAGAGAGAGAGAGAGAGAGAGAGAGAGAGAGAGAGAGAGAGAGAGAGAGAGAGAGCCTATCATCTAGAGCCTCTTGTTGGATAACACAGACGAGGAGTATTCCCGTCTTAGTATTGGTTTATTACGTCTCATATAACGCACTGTATGGAGTCCCCTCGCGGGAGGCTACTTTGCAGGGTGTTAATTGAGTCGAGAGGGGTTATTGTCCAACCAGGAGTGGGTAGAAAGACACCTTGTGGGCGGTATTCTGGTTGGAGCGATAGCTTCTTGTCTAGGCACTGTAATCCATTGTTCGCTGTAAGTCACTTTAGAATGTAAGGAGGAGAAGGTGGTTAATACTGGGAGATTCCTTGTCCTTTGGAGGACAACAGGGTGGCTTTAGGTGCTGTGTTTGGGGCTAAAGAGTGCACAGTTTACTTAACCGGGCACATCTTATTTATAGCCTAGTTGCCCAGCCGCCGGCGAGTGGCCCTCGGAGAAGACTAATCCTACGGGATAGTCGACTTTCCTTGTCCTTTGGTGGGTTAAAAGAACGTATAAACATCAGCCCTATAGTTCGTACACGCCCGTAACGTGGTTGTGACTGGGTAGGTCATAAACTGACACCCGGCACTAGGGCATAAGAACCGTGTCCTGCGGTGTGACCGTAACAATATATATATACATATATATATATATATATATATATATATATATATATATATATATATATATATATATATATATATATATGTATATATATATATATATATATATATATATATATATATATATATATATATATATATATATATATATATATATATATATATACTATATACTATATGATCAGCAGGTAACATGAATAATTGGCGATCTACCGACATCCGCATAGGCGGGTTTTTTCTTTTCTCAAGACTACTGTGTACTTTTTTTCTCTATTTATAAATAGTATATCATAGAAGCTCTGCATGGAAGGGTATATAACTCAGTTTCAGAGATGATATGTTTAGTAGATGCTCAGTATAGATGATAAACGAGCAAGATTTTCAGATAATCCTTGCGGAGGAGGCGTGAGTATATATTTACTTTTCATAGTGTAAAGAATAAAGGAAGACAATTTTGTCATTTTTTTCACTCAATCCTGTAAATTCATTTCATGCTGTATCCGTTCAAATCAATTAATAATGACTAATCACATGGTATATTGAGGAATCAAGGCAAAAATGTAAACTTTAACGCACGACTCTCCCTTAAACTTTCCCAATTTTTTGGGTTGAATTGTATACTCCGCCCACCAGATAGGCTCCGCCCACTCGGCTTCACTTCCCGCCAGTGATGGGCATTCCGGCTCTTTTCCGAAAATCGAGTCTTTCGTTCTCGTTCACTCAATAGAGCCGGCTCTTCCGGCTCTCAAACGGCTCTTTTGGCTCTCAAATACTTTTTTTGAAGTAGTTCCACATATTCTATTTATAGCCTTTATAATTTAGAAGGAATTACTTAGGATAGCTTGGCTAGTTAGCTTTCTATACCTACTGATTTAAGGAAAGGTGAAAAATCTTTCAAAAAAATTTTATTTTAATTTAAACCATTTATTTATTTTTATCATTAACCGTTGGCGACAGTAGGCTTACTGAGGCACATATGGACTTGCCTCGCCTGTTATTTGGCGGACAGACAGACAAACAAACAGACAGACACACACACACATACACACACACACACGCACACACACATACACACACACACACACACACACACACACACACACACACACACACACACACACATACAAACACAAACATATTATCTATTTTCTTTCTCATTTAATATTTATCTATCAGAGAGAGAGAGAGAGAGAGAGAGAGAGAGAGAGAGAGAGAGAGAGAGAGAGAGAGAGAGAGAGAGAGAGACTCAGACAATTTTTCGTTCATGGTCACACACACACACACACACACACACACACACACACACACACACAAAGACACACACAAACATACTATCTATTTTCTTTCTTATTTAACATTTATATATCAGAGAGAGAGAGAGAGAGAGAGAGAGAGAGAGAGAGAGAGAGAGAGAGAAGAGAGAGAGAGAGAGAGAGAGACTCAGAGAGAGAGAGAGAGAGAGAGAGAGAGAGAGAGAGAGAGAGAGAGAGAGAGAGCGCGAACAATTGGCGGTTGACTGTTACGTAATGTGAGTTTGAGGGGTGGTGGTGTACCCCACCACCCCTCAAATTATCTACGTAGTTAACTTGTCTTATGTCGCGTAAATATTAGTCGTACAGAAAAAATGCACTTATGCTTATTGATATAGTTTTAAAAGTTCTGTCAAATCATGTAATTTAATCTAAATTTACGCCAAAAACTTTTTTTTTAAATGTTTTCATTATTTATAAACTGTTTACGTGTTCTGATGGTCCAAAAAAAAAAAATATTTATTTCCTTATTGTAATTATTTGCAGATTTTTTTGACTTAAACTCCATAATTTTCGTTTTTACAAAACAACATGTTAAATACTAGTTTGACAAAAATGATGTTAAATAGTTATTTTCTCACCTTTAAAAGGCCTTTCATCTGGTGTAGTCTGATTTTGAATAACGCTAATATTTAAGGAAAATTTTTTTTCGATGGTCATTTATCATTGAGTTTCATTTTCAATAGAATGAAAAGAAAGCTTGTTTCATTTAACTTCCCTAATTACTCACAGTCATTTTACGTCAAATTCATAGTTTTTGAGTTATAAGGAAAAAACGTTAACGATTAGTTTGACAGAAAAAATGCACCTATAATCATTTAAATAATTTTAAAAGGCGTATCAGCTAGTGTAGTTAGATTTTTTATTTTACTCAAAGATAATGAAAAAAATATTTCCTTCTTTATATAAAGAGTTATTTCATTTTTAAATGTCGCAACAGAAAGTTTGGTTCATATTCACTCCTTGTCTATTCGTAGTCATTGTACGTCTACCTTATAGTTCTCGAGCTATAATGAAAAAATCTGTTTTGTATTAAAAAATAATCTATGGGAAAAAATATACTTGGTTAACACTTAACTTACATTAACACTTACATTAGTATGAAAGACACGTTTTGAGACATGAGCTCAATAATTTAATTTGAACTCTTAATATTATCAGATTGTCTTCATTTACGGATATGTTGTAGGGAATATTGTAGTGTACCTTTCACATCATTGGCCTACTATATGCACTATATATTTTCTGAATTATTCATATATATGTGTTTTATATGTTGAGTTACCCCTCTTTGCTGGAGGGCAATGCACTTGGAAATACAGTTTTCTTTGGTAACTTAAAGGGGAAAGTCAATCATTTTACTTTATCATTTCAATCACTAGGCCTCATACTCGTAATTATTATTATTATTATCATCATTTCATTTTGTTAGAAAATTGCAAAAAAAAGGAAAAATTGGAAACTTAAGCATAAACGGGTCTCAAACGCCCCTCTAACGGCTCTTGAGGCAAAGATCCGGCTCTTCTCGTTCATCTGGAAGAGCCGGCTCTATGAACCGATTCGTTCACGAACGACACATCACTACAAGTTCCCGCTGTAGAGCGGTATGGGACGGGGCATCTCCCCTTAAACTTCCTCCAAGGTCGAGGTGATGTCTGACAACGCTAGTTTCAAAATAACCTCAGCACTTCTACTTTTAAAACACCATATCATACAATATGTGAAGTCATTCATTTATACGTAATTTGTTGTAAGTACACCTTCACCTTTTGTAAATACACCTTCATGTAATTATTAACACAATAACTGCACTGAGATATCATATATTTTTTTTCAAATGAATCGATAGTACTCATCAGCTCTTTGTTGACAACCTTTCATAATGGACAGTACCGATCAGGATTCTGTCCATTTTAGTGATGGGCGTTCCGGCTCTTTTCCGAGAACCGAGTCTTTCGTTCTCGTTCACTCAAAAGAGCCGGCTCTTTCGGCTCCCAAACGGCTCTTTCAGCTCTCAAATACTTTTTTATAAGTAGTTCCACATATTCTGTTTATAGTCTTTATAATTTAGAAGAAATTTCTTAGGATAACTTTGCTAGTTAGCTTTCAATACCTATTGATTTAAGGAAAGGTGAAAAAGCTTTCAAAAAATGTTTAATTTAAACCAAATATTTTTTGTTATCATTAACCGTTGGCGACAGTAGCCTTACTGAGGCACATATGTGGACTTGCCTCGCCTGTTATTTGGCGGACAGACAGACAGACAGACAGAGACAGACAGACACACACACACACACACACACACACACACACACACACACACACACACACACAAACATATGATCTATTTTCTTTTTCATTTAATATTTATCTATCAGAGAGAGAGAGAGAGAGAGAGAGAGATAATTTTTCGTTCACGCACACACACACACACACACATACACACACACACACACACACACACACACACACACACACACACACACACACACACATACACACACACGGTCACACATATACACACACACACACACACACACACACAAACATACTATCTATTTTCTTTCTTATTTAACATTTCTATATGAGAGAGAGAGAGAGAGAGAGAGAGAGAGAGAGAGAGAGAGAGAGAGAGAGACTCAGACAATTTTTCGTTCATGGTCACACACACACACACACACACACACACACACACACACACACACACACACACAAACATACTATCTATTTTCTTTCTTATTTGACATTTATATATCAGAGAGAGAGAGAGAGAGAGAGAGAGAGAGAGAGAGAGAGAGAGAGAGAGCGCGCGCGACGGTTGACTGTTATGTAATGCGAGTTTGAGGGGTGGTGGGTTACCCTACCACCCCTCAAATTATCAACGTAGTTAACTTGTCTTTTATCGCGTAAATATTAGTCGTACAGAAAAAATGCACTTATGCTAATTGATGTAATTTTAAAAGTTCTATCAAATCATGTAATTTAAGCTAACTTTACGCCAAAAACTTTTTTTTTTATGTTTTCATTATTTATAAACTGTTTACATGTTCTGATGGTCCCAAAAAAATATATATTTATTTCCTTATTTGAATTATTCGCAGATTTTTTGACTTAAACTCCATAGTTTTCGTTTTTACAAAACGAAATGTTAAATACTAGTTTGACAAAAATTATGTTAAATAGTTATTTTCTTACCTTCAAAAGGCCTTTCATCTGGTGTAGTCTGATTTTGAATAACGCTAATAGTTAAGAAAAAAATGTTTTCGATGGTCATTTATCTTTGAGTTTCATTTTCAATAGAATGAAAAGAAAGCTTGTTTCATTTAACTTCCCTAATTACTCCTAATCATTTTACGTCAATTTCATAGTTTTCGAGTTATAAGGAAAAAACCTTAACGATTAGTTTGACAGAAAAAATGCACCTATAATCATTTAAATAATTTTAAAAGGCGTATCAGCTAGTGTAGTTATTTTTTTTTTTTTTTTACTCACAGGTTATGAAAAAAATAAATTTCCTTCATTATATAAAGAGTAATTTCATTTTTAAATGTTGCAACAGAAAGTTGGATTCCTATTCACTCTTTGTCTATTCGTAGTCATTGTACGTATACCTTATGGTTCTCGAGCTATAATGAGAAAATGAGTTTTGTGTTAAAAAATTAACTATGGAAAAAAATATACTTGATTTGTACGATATGTACACTATTTTGAGATGAGTTCTGTAATTTAATTTGACCTCTTAATATTATCAGATTGTCTTCATTTACCGATATGTTGTAGGGAATATTATAGTGTACATTCCACATCATTGGCTTGCCATATACACCATATATTTTCTGAATTATTCATATATATGTGTTTTATGTGTTGAGTTACCCCTCTTTGCTAGAGGCCAAAGCACTTGTAAATACAGTTTTCTTTGTTAACTTGAAGTGGTAACTTAACTATTTTACTATATAATTTCTATGAATAGGCTTCATTCTCGTAAGTATTATTATTATTATCATTACTATAATTATTAACAATCGGCAATTTTTGCATTTTGTTAGAAAATTGCAAAAATATGGAAAAACTAGAAAAAAAAAATTAACGGCTCTCAAAAAAATCCCAAACGGCTCTCGAGAAAGATCTGGCTCTTCTCGTTCATCAGGAAGAGCCGGCTCTATGAACCGACTCGTTCACAAAGCGCCCATCACTAGTCCATTTCCATTATGAAAAGTTGTCAACAAAGAGCTAATGAGTACTGTCGATTCATTTGTAAAAATATATGATATCTCAGTGCAGTTATTGTGTTAATAATTACATGAAGGTGTATTTGGGTTTACTACTTTTAAAAAAAATACGTATGAATGAATGACTTCACATAATGTAGTATATGGTGTTTAAAGGTGATGATGAAGGAACACTGACGGTCATGATAGTGTGGCAGGCTGGTTATATCAATGCTTTTTATTAGAGACTTATTGATGATGAAAACATTGATGGTAACAAGTGCTAGTTGACCATAAAATGTGGTGAGTTTTCTGAGGTATAATCATCAATTTATGAACTGAACAAAAAGTTAATTGAGTGGACCGTCCTGGTAAGTGTAGAGTCCTTGATCAGGTGCAGTTTGTTTCGACACACCTGCCAGGCTGCTACCTACCGCCTTTGATCACCTCGCAAGAAACCACCGGGGCGACTACGGTCTAATAGACCGTCAGAGCCCTTAAGACCTACAACAACAACAACAGAATTATAGGCTGTGGCATCACATCCTGCACGGTCCCATCAAATTCCGAACAAGGTAAGAAGACAAGGACATAAACAATTACTAGGTATGGAGCTGCGTTACCTGTATATTGATGATTATCCGCTGAAGTAAGCGGTCTATCGATGCAAACGTCATTTTAATACTTCTTATGAAAATAGGATGTTATTTTACGGTAAATTTGCATAACTACTGTTCGTTCCTTATCTTCCTATAGCCAACAAGCTTGGTGATATTTTGGGAAGGGGGCGGTAAAGATGCGGGTAATTCTGGATAATAAGTCCGCCACCCCGATTCCCAACCAACCACCCCTATCCCTTCAAACAAGCTTGGGGGATCCTGGGGAATTGGAGGTTTTGGGGGTGGATGAAAAATATGCGAAATATGGGCCTTCAAAAAGCAAAGAAAATTTCGAAATTCCCTAACCTAAGCTAATCTAGCTGGAGGGGCTGCGCTCCCCCTGGTTTCCCCCGCTAGGACATTAACCTAACCTAACCTAACCATAACCTAATCTAATCTAATCTAGCAAGGGGAGCTGCACCCCCCTTGGACCTCCCCGCTAGGACATTAACCCAACCTAACCTAACCTTGCAGAAGGGACTGCCCCCCCCTGGAACCCCCGCTAGGACATTAACCTAACCTAACAAATGATCTCCAAAATTATATCGTATTGACTTACCGGTGTGGTGTGGTTATTGTTAAGGCGATGGAGGTGGGTAGAGCTTAGCGTATATCTACACGGCACTCATTCCCGCACTTTTCACAAAGTTTCTTTTCAGGCACTAAACCATGTCTCATTAACAGTTTGAGTCCTTGAAATATGTTCCATAAAAATCACCATAGGACAAATAACATACTTCACAAGAAACGCCATATCAACAACTGACAATGAGTCTGTATAGGAACACCTGACGTGTCCCTAAAACAAAACAAAAGTGTAACTGAACCTAGCGCGGAAGGCTGTAATTGGTAGTGGCGCGAATGGCACTGACGGGTGGCACCGCGCTTGGTGGGTTAAATTCTATAGATATCATGAAATCCTTATATGCCGTTACCCATAAATCCCAGTCATAAACACAAGACAATCATTTCAATGTTTACTTTTGACTGGTGCAGAGCTTGTTGGACTTAGAAACTGTTGAATTTCACCCCACATTCGATTGCTATTACGGCCACACTAGAAGTGAGCACCTCATTTTTTTTTTTACATTTACGGCACGGCTACCGAGTCTTCTACATGATATGTGAGTTTCGTGTTTGTACGTGACATGGACCTATTCTCCAGTTTAACCTCAGATCATCTCAAACAGTTATATCGCTGAATTACAGAAAAAATACTATAATTTTTTCCTTGGTTTAGTTAGGTTTTGCTGGATTAGATTAGGTTAGTTTTGGTTAGGTCTATGTAATGTTAATTTAGAAGCAATCAAATGTTTTCTATGACGAAAAGCAGGGGTGTAGACGACATTTTTGTCATAGCCACACGCCATTCTGGTGAAAATGTAAAAATTTACCAAAAAAAATTGTTAGCATAACCTTCCCATAGCTGCAGTTACATAAGCCAAACCAAAACTAACCCAACCAAACCTAACCAAACGTAACGAAACCTAACCAAACTCAACTATAAACCTACCCATAGACTACACTATACGTATGGTGTAGTCTATGACCTACCATAACCTAAAAACAAAAATATCATTTTTTTCTGTAATTCTGCGGCATAGCTGTTTAAGATGATCTGAACAAGTATCTGAGGTTAAATTTGCAGTGCATTATTGCCTATATATATTGCATTACTGGTCTGTACTCTGGGACTGAGAGTGCTGTGAAGTGTGGGGGAGGAGTGTCCAACTTCTTTCCTGTGAATACAGGAGTGAGGCAGAGATATGTCCTTGTTCCATCATTTAACACATGTATGGACTGGGTACTGGGCAGAGTTATGGATCAAAGTCATTGGAGCATCTGTCGGCAATACCAAGATCACTGATCTGGTTTTTGTTGACAATGCAGTAAGCTTCGCTGAGTCACTGAAGGTTTTGATAAGGGTTCTTGAGGCACTGCACGAGGATGTAAAATTTTTAGAACTTGAAGTCTCCTGGCCCAAGACTAAGGTTCAGGTGTTTAAAGGCTTACCAGATGAAACAGTATTGTCTATTCATGCATATGGCGAGGACATTGAAATTTTGAGAAGCTTCACATGCCCTGGTGAAGTAGTCTATAACAATGGTGGATCACGTCAAGAAATCTAATGGCAGATTAGCTTGACCCAAGGTGTTATGGACTCGCTCAGCACGAGTATCTGGCATTGTCGATATATATGCAAACAGATAAAGATTCAGATCTTCAAGTCGCTGTTGATCCCTGTCATGCTGTATGGCTGTGAGATATTGATATTGAACACCGACTTGAAGATGTGAATTGATGTCTTTGATACTAAGTGCCTCTGCAGAATCATTGGGCATTTCTGGAATCACTTTTTCACATCAGCGATCGCTCCGTGAGACTGAATCAAGGCGTGTTACTGGCATAGTCTGCCAATGTCAACTCCAGCTACATGGGCTTGTGGCACGTTACCTAGAAGCTGATGATCCATGTTGTTTGTGGAGACCAAAGAGGCGCCCACAAGGTTCATGGCTGGGACATGTCGATGCTTCCTGTAGGGAGTTATTTGGTATGGGAAGGGAGCCTGCATGGAGACATGAAAAGGGTGATCGGCGAGGTTGGTGTCAAAGGGTGGGCGAGGTGATGAGCCCCTCAGTGTATGCCCCCAATGATTGATTGATTGTGTATATGCACCTGCAAATGCAAGAAACGGAAATGAGAGAGAAGAGATGAGGAAGTTCTGAAATTATTTAAATGAATCTTTGATGGAGATTGGAAGATGTAGTAGAATAGTGTTGATTGGTGACATAAATGAAAAGGTTGGAAATGATGAGATATCAGGTGTGGTGAGAAAATAGGGTGTGGATGAAGTGAATGAAAATGGTGAGTACCTGGTGGACACATGTGCAGAAAAGGGGCTGTTCTTAGCAAACACATTTTTTCAGCATTAAGTGATCCACAGGTACACATAAATAAACATAGAGGAGATATGAGAGGGGTGAGTAGAAAAATATGATTGCTTATGTAACAGTGTACAAGAAAAGGAGGAAGGATGTGTTGGATACTAAAATAGTGAGACATAATTAAAAGGTCAGATCTGTGGTAACTACAACCACAATGAATAAAATAAGAATTCAAATTAGAATTTTAGTTTGAATAACTAATGCACTTCAGTCTTATAAAAAATTAAACCCACTTTGTTAACAGCTTGTGATATTTCTACCTGTTTTGAAAAGATAAGCAGTTAAAAAAAAAACTAGGCTCTTGGTAATAGGATCCTATATCTATTGGAAACTAGTGAAGTAGACTCCTGCTAACTCCCTCCCAGAAATTTCAATGTACTCAGCTTTTGTTCAGGTTGACTGAGGTGATAATGGAGTGGAGGGTGAATTAGTTCAGATTGCTTCGGGAGCTTCCATTTAAAGCTGGAGATCTATGGACGTTGGACGATATTTTTTTTTTTAGCCTACAAAGCTCATGGTTGCTATGTACAGTATGTACTGTACAGATTGATTTGAAGATAAGAATCACAAATTCTTAAAGGAAAGTCTGGAGACTAATTTTGATGGTGACGGAAGAGAGGTGACATGTTGACCCGATGAAGTATCATCGTGAAAGAGACGAAATAAGGTGGCTTTCATTAGTCTGACAGTGAATACATGCCTAAATTCTAAATTAAAGGAACCCTTCCTTATTCTATTATAATACCACTAATGTTACGTATACGAATAACAGGTGAAACGACAGTCCAAGTGGCTTGTATGGAAAATTCCCAACACCTTAGAACAAGAAACTGTAGTTTCCCTGTTAATACATGATATTTTACCATCATAGATAACTTAAGCCATAAAAAAAATCATTAATTTAAATATTCCAAGTGCAAAATTTCCCAAATGTGCTCATAACCCCTAATTTCCCAATATGAATTGTTGGAAGAATTAATAATTCCAACAAGATCCTTATGTTGTGTTGGCTAGAATATAGATAATAGGTAGATAGGAGTATTGCAGGAAACAGTGGAAGGGAAAGGTGAGGAAGGCGTTAGCTAGTGAAAAAATGGACAGGAAAGCGGTTAGAGAGGAGTACGAAAGGAAGCTATGCGACAAACTGAGATAAGCTACAAATACAGTTGAAGAGGGAGAAAGTGTTAGTGAGGTATTTAGGGTGGTCAAAGGTGCAGTGAACAGTGGACAGATTATATGAAAGAGGCTACGGAAAGGAAGAGAGAACATAAAAGAAAATTTTGCAAAGGAATGTGGAAAAAGAAATAAGATGAGGAGGAGAACTGAGTACAAGTTGCCGAATAGGATGGTAATAGAGTTGGTGAAAGAGAATAAAAGGAAAGTAGATGAAGAATTTGCTATTAAGGTGAGGGAGAAGTTTAGTGAAAATAAGAATTTGTTTGGGAAGGAAGTTAAGAAAGAGAGAGGTGGAGTAAAGAATGTGAAACTGAACATTTAGGGAGAGGATGAAGTGTATGTAAGAGGTAGAGAGGAAGTTAAAGGAGTATGGAAGAGTCACTTTGAAAGTTTGATAAATGACAAGACAGAAAGGAAAGCAATGTTGTCTAGAATGGGTAGGGAAGCAGGTGGAAAGCGAGGGGAAGGAAGTAAAGAAAGCAATAGCTGTGGATGTAATAACCTCAGAAATGTTAAAATAAGAAGGAAAAACAGTGAAAGAATGGATGTTCATGATCGTGACTTTGCATGGAAACAGAGAGAAGTACCAGATAGGCGTTAGAATACAATTATGGTGACCCTGCATAAAGGTAAAAGGAGTAAAGGTGAGTGCAATAGCTATAGAGAAATAAATTTGCTTAATATGTGAAGAAAAGTATATGGGAAAGTCTTAAAAATGAAGAGACTGATGGAAGTATCAAAAGGGAAGTTTAGCAAGGAGCAGGGAGAATTTAGGGAAAGAATAGACTTTGTGGGCCAAATATTTGCAATTTGAGTGACGGTAAAGGAGTACTTTGGGTACGATGAAAAACTGTGTACAACCTTCATGGACCTAGAGAAAGCATATGTTAATAATGTATGGTGTTAGAAGGCACTTACTGGGAGGAATTAATGCATTTTAAAGGGAGGCAAGTGGATGTGTGGATGGATGTAGAGATAAGTGAGAATTTGTTGTTATAGTGGGAGTGAAGTAGGGATGTGTGATGACATGGCGGTTTCATATTTTTATGTATGGTGTATGAGAGAAGGGAAAGCTAAAGTGTGGAATGTAGATGCTAATCTGAAAATTAATGGAGTGAGTTGGGCAGTGGTGACAGGCCTGTTTACAGATAACACTGTGTTGATTGTAGAGAATGAAGAGGAAATTCAGAAAGTGGTGGATAATTGTATAGTGTATGTAGGAGAAAGAAGCTAAAAATAAATGGTGGGAAAAGTAAGGTGATAGTTTCTGAAAGGATGTAAGCAGAGGTGGTGGATTTTAGTACACCTTATTAAGTCAGTGTGCTTGTGTAGCGAGATGTTCTTCCTCCCTTGATGATATTTGCTTCTTTCCTATCTTTTTTTTTTCTTCTATATCATTAACTGTTGGCGCCAGTAGGCTTATGGAGGCACAGACGTACTTGCCTGGTCTGTTATTTGGCGTAGATTTTATAATTTTTTATAGTGATGCCTTGAATATTTATGTTCTCTCTTAATATGTTGAGAACGTGTGAGGCTTATTACTGCTACAGCCTCAGATGCATATTAATGTTGTAAGTCCCGTCTAAGGACAGTATGGCAGTAATTTGGGTAGTTTTTGCCCACTCGGCGGTGATATCAAAGAATGAAAAGTAGTCAGCGGATATTGGGGATTCGAACCTGGAACCCTGGGCTCCTATGCCTGAACGCTGACCACTGCACCACCGCCTCCCCTATCTGTGCTGCAGGACATACAATTTAGTCTGTGGTGCTTTCCAGGTGGATAAAAGTGCCGTAAGGTGATTATATTGCTACCTGAGAGAACGATTTGGAAGTCACTGCTAACATCCTTGTTACAAAATATACATTATTAATTCCAACGTTGGTCTCACTAAGACTCTTCAATAATGTCTAGTAGACGTAAAATATACTACATCTATTCTATAGTTTCTGATGACCTGTTCATTTTAGAAAAGTCTGTAGCGGAGATGGTGTCGGTTACATAAGGATTGTAACAACACCAGGCTTTGGTTTTGGTTGTTTATTGCTGCAACGTTGGTTGATATACAGGTAGCTTGTACAGTGGAAAGAGAGATGGTGAGTGATGTGTCAGGGGAGCCACGAGGCTTGGCTCCCCGATGTGAACTGTGGTGTAGTGGTAGACTCGTGGTGGACTGACTGACTGACTGAGTAGTGTGCGTGTGTGTGTGTGGCTGTTTATATTGGCCTGGTGGTCACGTGGGGTGAAGTGACAGGTGAGGTGAGGTCAAGGAGTTAATCTCGACCTCAACCGTGGTCTCTAGGGAAGTAATTATAGGCTCAGCCTCTGGGTGTGTGAGTATGTAGGTGTGTCGCTGCTACATCACTCCCCCCCTAGTGACGAGGAAGGAGGAACGTAAAAGAATATACAGAATACATAGAGACAAACATATGCCGTAAAAGTCTTGATGAGGTGGAGAGGAGTGATGACGAGAGACACCATCAGCGTGACTGCAGGGTGCAGCTGCGGGACTGCGGGGGGGCTGTAGAAGCCACCTGGGCTGCTGAGATGCTACGCTCCGTGGAGGATGCGTGAGTTGGAGGACGGCTCTGTGCTGGCAGCAGGGGCGTGTGTATTGACGTCGGGCAGCGACTGCAGGGTTGTGGTCGCGGCAGGGCTCCAGGCTGGCGACTGCTGGGGTGTGGTTGCGGCAGGACTCCGGGCTGGCGACTGCTGGGGTGTGGTCGTGGCAGGGCTCCGGGCTGGCGACTGCTGGGGTGTGGTCGCGGCAGGGCTCCGGGCTGGCGGCTGCTGGGGGTGTAGTTGCGGCAGGGCCCCGGGCTGGTGACTGCTGGGGTGTGGTCGAGGCAGGGCTCCAGGCTGGGGACTGCTGGGGTGTGGTTGCGGCAGGGCTCCGGGCTGGCGACTGCTGGGGTGTGGTTGCTGCAGGGCTCCGGGCTGGCGACTGCTGGGGTGTGGTTGTGACAGGGCTCCGGGCTGGCGACTGCTGGGGTGTGGTTGCGGCAGGGCTCCGGGCTGGCAATTGCTGGGGTGTGATCGCGACAGGGCTCCGGGCTGGCGACTGCTGGGGTGTGGTCGCGGCAGGGCCCTGGGTTGGCGACAGCTGGAGTGTGGTCGCGGCAGGGCTCCGGGCTGGCAACTGCAGGGCTGTGGCGGCACATTAAGGAGCGTGGGAGAGCGCTTCGTAGCTGCGGTGCTGAAGGGTTACTGAGCTGCAGAAGGCTGCGGTGCAGGGCTGCAGGAGGCCGCGGTGCAGTAGCTGCAGTGCTGAAGGGCTACTAAGCTGCAGAAGGCCGCGGTGCAAGGCTGCAAGGGGCCGTGGTCTTGTAGTGAGGCGTGGAGATTGTCGACACATAGCAGTGATAGTGGTGCAGGAGGCAGCAGTGGTGTTGTTCATTGTTCAGTTGTGTCACTCCGGGATCACCAAATGTAGCGGAGATGGTGTCGGCTACATAAGGATTGGAAAAACACTGGGCTTTGGTTTTGGTTGTTTATTATTGCAACGTTGGTTGATATACAGGTAGCTTGTACAGTGGAAAGAGAGATGATGAGTGATGTGTGAATGTGTGAGGGGAGCCACGAGGTTTGGCTCCCCGACGTGAACTGTGATGTAGTGGTAGACTCGTGGTGGACTGACTGAGTAGTGTGTGTGTGGCTGTTTATATTGGCCTGGTGGTCACGTGGGGTGAAGTGGCAGGTGAGGTGAGGTCAAGGAGTTAATCTCAACCTCAACCGTGGTCTCTAGAGAAGTAATTATAGGCTCAGCTTCTGGGTGTGTGAGCATGTAGGTGTGTCGTGAATGTGTGTGTCGCTGCTACATCACTTCCCTCAGTGATGAGGAAGGAGGAACGTAAAAGAATATACATAATACATAGAGACAAACATATGCTGTAAAAAGTCTTGATGAGGTGGAGAGGTGTGATGACGAGAGGCACCGCCGGCGTGACTGCAGGGTGCAGCTGCGGGACTGTGACCGGGTGTTATATTCTAGCTTCTTGTTGCTTAATGAATGAGATTTTGAAGAAATAAACTAAGTGTTGCAGAAGAGAGTAAGAAAGATAATTTTCCAATTAAGATTGTGTGCTTCAATGTAATTGGTTTGAAGAACGGAAGAAGAAAAAAGTAGAATGATAGTTGAATGTTGTCTGAGAGAGAGTTTAGATGTTTAAGGCATGAGTAAAAGTCACCGGAATGCAGAAAGGGAAATGAAGATGGTATGAGGGAAGATATGATTTGTGGGGCTGTGTAGACAGGATTGGAAGAAAGTTAAGGGAAAACGTAAGGAAGATTGATCAATTCTGATGTCTGGCAATGTGTGGAAATGTGTGAGTTATATCTATGGAAGGATACAAGAATAGTATGAATAAAGTGTTAAGAGTGTAATGGTTAAATATGTCTATGTGAATGTATAATTGCGTATTCACCAGAAAACATGAAATCAGTGAAAAGGAAAAAGGAAATGAAGTTCAGAAATTACTTGAATAAATGCATTAAATGTTTGAGGAGGAAAGAAGAGTGATTATAATGGGTGACATGAATGCAAAAATGTTGAATTAAAGCATAAAATAAAAATTTCTTTCACTCGTGTAATCCTGTTCATGTGTTTCTCAGGTAATAAGTTATTCTATATTGAGTTAGTTTCCAGTGATTTTTAATGCCTTGAATTTTTCTTGCAGATCTGTGCACTTCAAAGTTACACTGCTTTGTAAGTTAAGCAGTCAATCATGAGTGAGCTGAGCAGGCCTAAGGTGATTGGCTTTGATCTAGGTATGTCTTCGGTGATTTACTGTTGTAACTATCTAATTTTTTCTATCTATCTATGTATCTGACGTCTGCAACAACACAAGAGTCTCCATTTTTTCCTTTCCTTTCATTTCCTCCTTGTATGGTCTAAATATCAAGGAGAGCTATTGTGTCTTAAAAAGGCCTCCCCTAGGAAATGGAGACCATAATATGTTGTTTTGTGTGCCTGTGTATAAACAAGTGCTGAAAAGAGAAAAATATGAACTGGTAACAATCAGAAAATGGGATGATGAAAGCAGCATGAGGCTTCAAGCATGCTTCGAGTGCACATACTGGTATGTTCTCATAGAAAACGGGATGGATATCAATACCAACGTAGACATTTTTAACTCGTACTTTCAATTTTGTTTTGATCTACTAGTGCCTGCGAAAGTGATTAAGATATACCCCAATAATAAATCCTAGGTAACTAAGGAATTGAAAGTGATGCTTAATGAAAAACGAAGATACTTGGTAAACGGTGATAGCACGCAACAAAAAGAAGTACAAAAGAGAATCAATAAGAAAATAATGGACTCAAAAAAGGCTTATAAGGAAAAGATTGAAGGTCTATTCAAAACGAACAGTACAAAAGATGCGTGGAAAAGACTGAAAACCTTATGCGGATATAAAGAAAAGCTAAATATACCACATCCACAAGACATTACAACTTATGTTAATCAAATGAACTCCTTCTTCGCTAGGTTTGAGAGGTATGATTTTAGCGAGGAGTGTAATGATGCAATGTCAGCTATTCGAAATATCCCAGATGAAAGGATCTTAATAACAGAGGAACGCGTATTGCAATCCCTGAAGCGGGTTCGAGCTGGTAAGGCCACGGGCCAGCCAGGGCACTCAAGTGCTGTGCAGAACAACTGGACCAGTGCTAATGACACTCTTTCAGGACTCTATAGATCAGGGTGTTGTGCCAACCTAATGGAAAGAGTCAGAAATCAAGCCCATAGCGAAAGTGAAATTTCCCAAAGTGTTTAATGATTTTAGACCAGTTGCTTTAACTTCAAATATAATGAAATGCTTAGAAGATATATTGAGGAATCTTTTATGTGACAGTGTTGGCAATATAAAGGACCCCTTGCAATTTGCTTATTGTAAAAACAGAAGTGTTCAGGACGCAAGTTTAACTTTAGTAAATGATATAAGCAAACATCTTGACAAACAGAACACACAAGCAAGGATTCTGTTTGTGGACTTCAGCTCTGCATTTAATACTATCCAGCCTCACATTCTGCTGAATAAATTAATGGGAATGTGAGTAAATAATGATATCTTGAAGTGGATTTTTAGTTTTTTAAATCAAAGACCTCAGTATACCACGTTGGGCAATGTTAAGTCCAACATACTAGTCACTAATACAGGAGCCCCTCAAGGTTGTGTCATGTCCCCTGTCCTTTACAGCCTATACACTGCCGACTGTAGAAGTGCGTTTAACAATTGCACAATAGTCAAATATGCTGACGACACAGTAATAATTGGTAAAATATCGAATGATGAATGTGATGAATATATAGCCCAAGTCCACCAATTTGTTGATTAGTGCAGATCAAACTTTCTAGACCTAAACATAAAGAAAACCAAAGAAATTATAATAGACTATAGAACCAAAAACCATTGCGTACCTGATTCAATTATAATTGATGCAGAAACTGTAGAGAGAGTAGGGGAGTATAGATATTTAGGCTTTATGATTGACAATCAACTAAAAGGTAGTGCAAATACCAGTATGGTTGTGAAGAAATGTAATCAAAGACTTAATTTTCTGCGTGTTTTAAACAATCTCCACATAGATAGAAATATCATTAGCCTTTTCTACAAGTCGACAATAGAGTCAATAATAAGTTTTTCTTTAACTACCTGGTATGGCAAGCTAACTTCTGGAGAAAAGAATAAACTTAAAAAGATTGTGCGAAAATTGAGAAAATTAGGTGCAGAAACAAAGGCACTTGACAAGCTGTACCAGGAAGGAACAATGAAGCAGGTTCAAAAAGTCATGAAAGATACATCCTATCCCCTCCACTCCTGCTATGTATTCCTTAGGTCCGGCAGAAGGTTAACTCTGTCTACTCAACGCATGGACAGATATAAGAAATTGTTTGCACCAAAGAGTATTGTACTTTTCTACCACTTAGAATAGAATATATATTTTATTAGATTATGTGTAACTGTGATAATTCTTGTGCCTGTCTGTGATTTCAGTTTCCTATGCTGTAGCATATATTTTTACAATATTTTCTTATTCTTATCTTCTATACTTATTAGTCAACTTCTTTTTATATGGAGCCTTAGCCAAAAAGAATTTCAGTTTGTAAGCGTTGATATGTTGCAAATTGACAATAAAATTATCTATCTATCTATCTATCTAAAATTCTCTTTCTTTTTTCACCCCTCGCAAACACTCTCCATCCATTTCATCAGGGATTTTTCTTGTACACACACACACACACACACACACACACACACACACACACACACACACACACACACACACACACATACACACAAAAGTCATTTGAAAAATGACCTCAACCTCAAGAAAGTAAATGATGAGAGGGTAAAGGTGATTGAGAAACTAACAAGTGAATATGTAGCTTTAAAGAACACCCAAGGATTTTCAAAACAAGAGATTACAGAGGACTTTAAAGATTTTGTTAGCAATGAAGTGAAAGCCTTGAAAGAAGAAAAAGAAAAGGATGAAATTAGCTTCAAAGAAATATTTGAACAACAAGAAATGGAAAGCAAAGTGAGAATGGAAAAAAAAGTGATTAAAGTATTAAAAACTAATGAAAACATTGTTAGAGACGCAGCAGAGAAGAAAAAGAATGTAATGATATACGGATTGAAAGAAAAGGTTATACCTACGGTATGAGAATAAAGAGAGAAAAAGAATAAACAAAATGCATAAAGGAAATACAATAACAATTGAATGATGAGATTGAGAATACTAAATTTGAGGAGGAAGTAGAGGAAGTAATGAGGTTAGGTCCATACATTGAAGGAGGTGTTAGACCAATCAAACTGAGACTTAAAACTCAGACTGCAACAGAAGAGATCTTACCTAGGACCTACAAGTTCAGGGAAATTGGAGAATATAAAGATGTGCTCATTAAAAAGTGTATGAATGAAGAAGAGAGACAACAATTAAAAGAATTGAAGGAAGAGGCAAAACAGAAAAATTATGAAAGAACAGCAGAGGAGAAAACAAAGTTTTTTTTGGAGAGTAAAGAACAAAATAATGAAATGGTACATAAACAACAGATATTAGAAAGTAAAGAAAATTAAATGAATGGAGCAGCTACAAAAGGAAGTGATGAAATATAAGTAATGTATACTAACATAGATGGAATAATTTCAACAAAACGAATTAGTAGATTATATAAAAGAGAAGAAACCAGATATTGTATGCCTAACAGAAACAAAACTATGTGAAGAAATCCAAACTAACATTGAGAATGATAATTATAATATATGGAAGAAGGATAGAAAAGACAAAAAAGATGGTGATGTGATGCTAATGATAAAATTTTGGATAAAAGTTAAAAATGTAGAGTGTGGAAAAGGTAAAGCAGAATTGATAAGTGCACAAATTAATACAAGATGTGGAGAAAGACAAAAAATAGTAGTTGCATATGTATCCCCAAAAACCAAACCTTGGACTAAGGAAGAACATGAAGAAATAATAGAAGATATCCTAGAGAGCTTAGAAAAGATTATTAAAAGCAGTCAAAGAGTAACACTGGTGGGAGATTTTAACTGCAGTGAAGTAAATTGGGAGATGTTTAAAAGCGGATGTGAAAATACGTGAGGAAAGAGATTATTGAGACTAACGATGAATAATACAATGATCCAATGGATAACTGAAAATATAAGATTTAGAGGCGAAGATAAACCATTAAGATTAGATCTTTTATTTACTAAAGGATTAAATCTAGAAACTGATATTAATTATGAATGCCTCTGTGGAAGGAGTGACCATATGGTCCTGGAAATTGATATTAAGAGAGATATAAAAGACAAACAAGAAGAATCATACAAAAAGAAAAGAAGATACTATGCAAAAGGAAACTATACTGCAATGAAGAGGTTTTCCAATGAAATTGACTGGAGGAAAATGAAGGAATTAAAGGACGTACAAGAGAAATATGATCTCTTCCTGATGATATACGAGCAAGGAGCAAAGGAATACGTTCCATTTTATAAAGGAGTAAGCAGTTACATAAGTCTATTTGCAGATGATGCAAAATTACTAAGAAAGATAGGAAACCACAAGGATTGTGAGGAGCTACAGAGTGATATAAACAATATATATGAATGGAACAAGACATGGGAAATGGAATTTAATACAAAAAAATGCCATGTATTAAGAACATAACATAAGAAAAGAGAAAACTGCAAGAGGCCAGTTAATGACCTACACGAGGCAGCTCCTTGTCCCCCACCCTTAGAATAATCCAATATTTAGCCATCCCACCTGTCATCCCTATCCATACTCTGATCCAACCGTATTTTAAAGCTACCTATTGACTCAGCACTTACTGCGTGTCTACCCAGCCTATTCCAATCGTTCACCACTCTGTTAGTGAACCAATATCTACCTATGTCTGTCCTGAATCTAAGTTTTTCTAGCTTGTACCCATTTCCACGTGTCCTATCCTGACTACTAAATGCTAAAACCTGATCAATGTTTCCCTTATTAATTCCTTTTACCCATTTGAAAACCTCAATCATATCCCCTCTTGGCCTCCTCTCTAGGGAGTGGAAATTAAGACGTTTTAACCTATCTTTGTAGCGTTAATTTCTCAGCCCCTGAATCATCTTCGTCATTGTTCTCTGGACTGCCTCTAAGAACCCTATATCCTTCCTATAATAAGGGGACCAAAATCGAGCTGCATAATCTAGGGGGGATCTAACTAGCGCTAAATACAACCTCAGAATGACCTCAGAACTCCTATTTGTCACACTCCTACTAATAAATCCCAGTATCTTGTTGGCCCTATTTCTAGCTATAATACACTGTTCCCTGGGGCGCAAGTCACTGCTTATTTGAAATCCTAAGTCCCTTCCTAAGGTATTGTCATTTAATGTGTAGTCTACAGGCCTTTTACCTTTACCTATGCTCATAATGCTACATGTTAACATTAAACTGCATCTGCCATTTTTCTGACCACTCGTACAGCCTATTTAAGTCATCCTGCAGCATCCTAGCATCATCTAAAATCTTTACCGGTCTTCCTATCTCTGTGTCATCGGTAAATTTACTGATATCACTATTTGTTCCTGTCTCTAAGTCATTTATATAGATTATGAATAACAACGGTCCTAGCACTGATCCCTGTGGTACCCCACTGGTGACATTATCCATTCTTATTTCTTCCCATTAATTTGTACCCTCTGTTCCCTACTAGTAAGCTATCCCTTAATCCACTCTAGTACCTTTACACCTATGTCATGAGCTTTGACTTTACTTAACAGTTTCCTATGGGGTGCTCTGTCAAAGGCTTTACTGAAGTCCAAATAAACTATATCATACTCGTCCCCCTTATCTATGGTTTCAAATACTTTCCTATAGAAGAAGAATAAATTTGTCAGGCATGACTTCCCCTTGCTAAAACCATGTTGACTATGTTTAATTAGCTTGTGTTCATCTAAATGTTTTATAATTGCCCTTGCTATGATAGCTTCTAATATCTAATATAATTAATATACTTTCCTATAGAAGGATAATAAATTTGTCAAGTATGACTTTTCCTTGCTAAAACCATGTTGACTATGTCTAATTAGCTTATTTTCTTCTAATTGCCCTTGCTATGATAGCTTCCAACATCTTGCCTACCACTGATGTTAAACTGATTGGGCGGTAGTTACTACTTTCTGCCTTATCTCCTTTCTTGAATATAGGAACTACATTTGCCTGCCTCCATAGCCTAGGAACTACTCCTGTGTCTAGAGATTTTCTAAAAATCATCACAATGGGTTCAATGAGTTCTTCTCTACATTCCTTAAGAATCCTCGGAAAAATGTTGTTCGGTCCTGGAGATTTAGTCTTTTTAAGTCCATCTATTTTCTTGCTAACTACTTCCCTACTTATGACTATTTTGCTTAATTTATCAACCTCTTGTCCCCTAAAGATCTGTACTAGCTCCATTTCCCTACCCGACTCTTCCAGAGAAAATACGGACAAGAAGTATTTATTTAATTCCTTACTAATTTCCTCACCATTTTCTATCAAGCTGCCATCCATTCCTTTAAGAGATCGTATTCTATCCTTTGTTTTAGCTTTGTACAGCTTGTAAAATCCCTTTGGATCTTTCTGGGCATCTCTAGCTATCCTAACCTCATAATTCCTCTTTGCAGTCCTAATATCCTTTTTAACTTTCCTAGCTAAGTCATTATACTGCCCTATTACCTGTACTTCGCCCTTTTAATTCTGCTATAGAGTCTCCTTTTTAATCCAATTATCCTTCTAATGCTGCTATTCATCCATTTTGGATTATTTTGTATTTGACCTAATCCTCCTCTTAGGTATATACTGTTCCTGCCCTGTATGAATTTCCCTAACTATGCTATTATAATGCAATTCTACCTCAATGTTTTGATCCTCCTCAATGCCTACTTCTATTCCCTCCCAATCTATACTCTGGAGGTGGTTTCTGAGGCCTTTCTGAGGCTTTTCTAAAATCTGGTACTAAAGCAGTGTTTTGTTCTACCTCCCTCTTTGCATTAATCTTGAATTGGAAATAGGAAAAGTTCAATGAGACCCTTATGGACGTATAAGTTAGGGGAAAATATTTTATCAATAGCAAAAGAAGAGAAAAATTTGGGAGTAGTATTACAGGACAATTTATCAGCAGAGAAACATATAAATGGAATATTTGGCGACACTTTTATGATGTTAAGGAATATACGAATGGCTTTTCATTTTCTAGATAAAGATATGAGAAAAATTATAATTACAATGATCAGACCAGAACTGGAATATGCAGAAGTAATATGGTCCACGTATAAGAAAAAGCATGTGTTGAAATTAGAAAGAATACTGAGAATTGCAACTAAGATGGTGCAAGAATTGGAAGACCTACCATATGAGGAAAATTAAAAGAAATACACTTAACAACATTGAAAGAAAGAAGAGAAAGAGGGGACTTAATCACAATATATAAGTTGATGAACAACCTGGAGGAAACAGATAGAGAAGACCTAGTATTGAGAAGAAAAGGAGAGGCTGAAAATTTGAGGTGACACAAGAAAATACTGCATAAAGGAATTTGTTTGAAAGATACAAGGAAGAGGTGATAATGGCAAAGAATGTACATGCGCCCAAAAAACTATCAGCACCCCAGGGAACGATGAAATACGAAATCATTCGCATTAGTTCATTCGGTAAGGTTGGCATGTCTGCCTTATTCATAAAAAAAAATGGTGGAATTGCCGTTAGTACCCTATTGTTCTAATGAATAGTTATTTTTGTCGGTAAAATATTATTTACAACGATCTAGCATTGTATTCTAAGCCTTATTCTAAGCCTGTTTACACAAAGAGGCAGTGCACGAAATGCAAACACGGTTAATATTTCCTATTCCAATACACAAGAGATGGGAAGATGTGGCGAGCATGAGCGATGGTGACCATGTAAGCGGGGGTTCGAACCGTGAGCAAACATGAGCAGCCCGTGAGTGATACGGTTGAGTGAATCACCAAAGCAGGTTCCTCTTTACTGGTGGCTCGTTTCAGCGATAGCACTGCTGACCTCCAAATAATTATTAGAGCAGAGTTCACTATAAATGTCTATCATACAAAACTTATGCTTATTGCATATTATAATCACTAAGCTTTCAAATATGAAATAACTGACGAACATTCACTTTCTTATGATGGACATGAAGAGATTCCGCTTGCCTGACCAGTGACCTGCCTATTTATTGCATAATACTGAACAATTTTAACTATAGAATTGCTGTTATCCAGTAGTAAGGCGTATACCTACTGTCTTTCACAATATTGTGAGACCTGTAATGAATTGATTCACTCAGTAACAATGTTTCGGAAGAGAGGAATACACTCTGTGGTCCACACATATACATATTTCAAACAATGGCAAATCCTGACTGACTGTTCAATAGTATGGAGCCATTAAATTAAATGCCAAAGGAGAAACTCATTAGAGTAGGGTTAGATATTACTGAGTGGCAACTGCACCGTCAGTGCTACCAACAAATACATAATTTTCCATAAATATAAGTTTCACGTCACGACATTTAACTGACGTCACAGCGGTACCCAATGAGACGCTCTACTACCATTCCACCATCAGTTCTGATTCTACCTCCCCTCAGTCAACACGTCAGCTGCTTCGCTTCTCCCTGGTTGAAGTTTGCCTGGGAAGTTTTCTCCTATACAGTCCTAAGTTGACTGTGGGTGAAATATATCTGGATCAACGGATGCATTTACTGCCATATGTATTATTTACTATGCAGATTGGAGCTGTGGGTTGGTTCTTACCGCCCTAGCAGACAACATATGGTGTTTATCTGACCCTCTCTGTCTCTCTGGTTGTGCAGTTTAACGTCGCCACCCAGGCGTGAAGCGTCCCTCTTCTACGTCCTCGAGTAGCAAGAAGAGTGGGAGCTTGGAGGACGACTTAGATAATTTTGCTAAGAGGAGTCGGTTTTTGGTAGATACTTCCACACTCCCTCCTCTAGCGTGCATTTTTCCGCCTTCATGTGTTAGGCCCTCACGTCAGCTGAGCGCTCTCCTGTGCCTGGAGAGGGTGTTAGTAACTTGTTTATCTGTGTCCATTACTGCTGCACTATTACGGTGACACTGCTGCACCATTACGATGGCACTCTGCAACATCTTTATGGTGGCACTCCCAACACAGTGATGGGGCTCATTAACATGAAAATAATGGTAAATTTACAGTGTTACACCAGCCGAGCCCGACATTGTTCTTGTGTTGCTTGATTCAGACTTTCCAACTTCACTTTTTATCTAACTTAACCTAACCTATAAAAATTTAACCTAACGGTGAGGGTTAGTTCGGCCTCCGTGGTCAGTTGTTAACACAATAAAGACTTACTTATTCTCTGAGTGCTACAACCTTGATGACATGACTGTTCGTGATTCATATGCTCTTTGATAAAATCATATGTGAACGGTCCTGCAGAGCGCCATTGGCTGAGTGGGACCTGTTAAATAACGACAAGAAGTAACAAGTAAGTAACAATTTACATCTGATGAACAAAGTCATTGTGACAGAAAAGCAATAGATGAGTGTGTTATATGTGCAAAACACACCCTTTAACACCTAAGTGACCTTCTTAATGAGACGGGTGTAACACTGTAATAACACCTAAGTAACTTGTGCTAGTGAGGGAAAGTGATGTGTTAGATACACTCAAAAGTGTTTCCCAAAGTGACCTGACCTAGGAATGGAAGCAGCTGTTGCTTTCTTGCCACATTAGTACCTTGGCAAGTGCTACTTCCAGTCCCGGCCTTTTTTAGGCCAGCAGCCTCTCCAGGGGAGGGGAATGCATGGGCCAAATCTGCAGTAACCTCTACAGTGAGTTCTGGGTTTCTTCCTTTAGTTAATACACCTGATAACTTTAGAGGGTGTAAGATTTTCTCTGCTAACCTACTGTGGGGGTCTCATGCAGGATCCTTGGGTTCATGATGTGGTGAAGGGAAAATTTCTAGAATTAGTGTCCTTACCTATTCAGACTGTGCCTCCACGTCCTCTCACCCTGTCTCGGGCGGATGATCAAGCCCTGAACAATGCCTTATGTCAGTTCCTCAAACAGTCAATAGTGGAGCCTTGTTTACCTGATTATCACGGTTTCTTTTCCAATGTGTTTCCCATCATAAAGCCGGTAGGGCCGGCGAGGGTTATCTTAAACTTGATGGACCTTAATGTTCATGTGCCTTATATTCTTTTTAAGATGGACACTCTGAAGGATGTGATTCCTTTAATCCTCCCTAACTGTTTTTTTTATTACAGTTGATTTCAAGGACGCCTATTATTTAGTTTATGTTAGGCCTGAGGATAGGAAGTGGTTTCAGTTTTGGTGGACTTCAACCAGGGAGAAGCGAAGCAGCTGACGTGTTGTTGACTTGACTGTGGGGAGGTAGAACGTGAACTGATGGTGGAATGGAGGGGGAGCGTCTCATTGAGTACCGCTTGAAACACTTGAAAAACTTTATTATGCTTACCAAAGCAATTACATTGATATAATACAATTTGTTTTAATATAATTAGTGTAAGCAGCCCATATGAAGCCAAACAGCTTTTCGGGCAGCATCTCTCAGATATATGATACAATTATTCTAGGAAGTCAGTCATTACTGGAAATTACAGAAAAGAAGAAAATAAAGAAAACAAGAAAACAAGTAAATAGACAATTGCATAAAAACTCAACTATAGAATGCTAATATCGTGCATTGTTGGTACTATAATAAATCTGCATGGCCATCATAGAAAATATAATAATATTGTCGGTATTGCCTTTTAAATGAAGATATGTTGGTAGGGTCTTATAGAGTCAGATATATTATTCCATATCTTTGGACCAGAGAAGGCTAGTGAGTGTTGAAAAATTGTCAGGTTATGTTGTGGTACACGGAGGTGTTCACAGTTGCGGGTGGGATAATTATGTTGTGAGAGAAAGTTAATGTAATTATCGCTTGTAAATAATTTGTACATATATACACCAATTTGTAGTTTGTTAATGTCAAATAATTTCAAGATGTTCATATCCTTAAATAAAGGGTGAGTGTGATCAAAGTAGCCTGAATTTGTAACAATCCTAATTATTTTCTTTTGTAGTCGGAACAAGGGAAGTAAATGAGTGGGATATGTGTTGCACCAGACAGGAGTACAATATTGAAAGTATGGCAAGACATGGACATTATAGAGAATTTTGAGTATATTATTGGGCATAAGGTCCCTCATTTGGTATAATAGAGATACAGTTCTACAATTTAAGACATAATTCATTAATGTGTGGTTTAAAGGATATATTATCATCAAAAGTTACACCTAGTAGTTTGTGTTGCTTAGTTCTGTTTATGACATTGTAGTTGTATAACAGAGTGAGAAGAGTTTTAATCGCCTTGTTAGTAAAAAGCATATAGTACGTTTTGTTTAAATTGACAGTTAGTCTATTACTTGAGCACCATTTATAAAAACTTTCTAGATCTTGGTTGGCTGTTTCTATTAAGGATGTAAGGTCTGCACCAGTAATGAACAAAGTAGAGTCATCAGCAAAAAGTATTGTTTTAAGATTTGTAAATTCATTTGGGAGATCGTTAATATAGATAAAAAATAAAATGGGACCGAGGACACTACCCTGAGGGACTCTGTAATGAATATGTTGAGGCATAGATAGACTATTCTGAAATTTTGTACTCTGAGTTCTACCGGTAAGGTAGTCTCTAAACCAATCATGTATGATGCCACGTATACCACAATGTTTCAGTTTTTGTAACAAGATATCATGTTTCACTGTATCAAAAGCTTTAGTAAAGTCTATATAAATAGTGAGCATTGTATGTTGAGCATCCAAGGCAGAGTAGATATTATCGGTGAAGGCGGTCAAAGCATTAAAGGTACTTAAGCTTTGTCGAAAACCAAATTGTTCTTTGTTGATGGTAGATTTGTTCGTTAAGAAATTTAATAGAAATCTTTTCATTAATTTTTCAAATATTTTTGAGTAGGTACTTAGCAATGATATAGGTCTGTAATTGGCAATGTTGTCTTTTTGACCTTTTTTTTTTTATAAATAGGAATTACTGTAGTATGCTTTAAACATTTGGGAAAAGTACCTTTGTCTATGGACTGGTTGAACAAGATTGATAATGGAAAAGCTATTTGTTCTTTATTAGCTTTTAGGAGAGATACAGAAATTTCATGGCTATTACTTTTTTTGTTTTTTAATGAGTTTATTACAGCTGAAACGTCTTGTGGTAGTACTGGAGGAACAATCATTGACGTTGGATAGTTACCTCTTAGAAAGTCAAGTGGATTAACATCAGAAGGTGGAATGTTGTTATCTAAATTGGGAGAAATGTCTGTATAATACTTATTAAAGGCCTCTGCAATATCGGATGGGCATCTCATTACTTCATTATTCATTTTAATGTAACTGAGATAAGTTCTTTTATAGTTGTGTTTCAGCTGATTTATGGCTTTCCATATTTTGCG
Organism: Cancer borealis; assembly: GCA_036785275.1. Lineage (NCBI taxonomy): Eukaryota > Metazoa > Arthropoda > Malacostraca > Decapoda > Cancridae > Cancer > Cancer borealis. Next base: position 112,451 of record JAXIVD010000784.1, read on the forward strand.
TGTATCATTTTTAAAGTTTGTAAATATAGACATATAGTATGAAATTTTATGATTTTTGATAATCCTATTTAGGACATTACGGTATTTTTTATAATAGTTTTCAGTGACAACACCTATTTTATAGTCCTTAAATAGATTATTTTTAGTCTTGACCGATTTAATTACAGCTGACGTTATCCAAGGTTTATATAGTCGATTTTCAGAAATATATTTTGTTTTTAATGGGAAACATTCATTGTATAAAGTATTTAATCTGTCCATAAATGTATTGAAGTTTATATTTGTATCTTGTGATGATAAGAAGTTGTTCCATAATATGGTGTGGAGTTTTTGAGAGAAAAGTTGCTTATTAGTAGGAGTTACGTTTCTGAATTCTATTTTATTGAGCTTTGTTTTTTTGGGGGGGAAGGAAATATTTAAGAAAATAGGAAGATGGTCCGAAATGGGAAAGTGTACAATACCTGTAGTAAATTTCGCACAAAAATTAGTGTATATATGGTCTAGGAGGGAAGGGTCACCCAAATTTAAACTATCTGGAAATCTAGTGGGTCTGGAGATGTGAGGAATAAAATTTAAAGTTTGAATGTTTGCAAGAAAGTTATTTGTTGGTGTATGGGTTGTATGCTCAAGTAATTTTATATTAAAGTCTCCGATGAGTATTATTTTATTATGTTTTGCTTTATTTTGAAATGTTGTGTTAATGACATTCGTGAATTCGTCTACTGCAATATGTTTACTATTTGGTCTATATATTGCACACATTAGAAAACTGATAGATTCAGTAATAATTTTAATCGTAAGTAATTCAATGTCATTATTGATAAATGTTAAGTCATATTGTTGTTTAGATTTTAAATTGTCAGAAACAGTGACAGTGACGCCACCTTGGGCCCGAGTGTTCCTGACAAGATGATAGGAGTGATACCCAGGAAATTCATGTAGATGTTTGTTATTTTCAGTTAGCCAAGTTTCTGTAACAGCTATGATATCTGGATATGAATTAAGGCATTTTAGGAAAGATTGGATATTATCAATATTTTTGGATAACGATCTTGAATTTATATGAAAAATTGTTATTTTAGTAGAACCCGGGGTCGAAATAAGATCATTATAAGTTGATATATCATAATACTTTGAAAGAGAGTTAAAGTCCATGTTGCCATGCATCTGGTTTATGATTTCCATAGTAACGTCACTTTCTGAATAGATATCATCAATATCATTGAAAAGAGTGTGAAAAAGGTTAGACATTATTAATAATAAAGTAAACTGCTGATACAAAGAAGAACGAGAAATGCAGTTAAGTTGCACCGAGTGTGACTTACTGTGATGCTGAAAAATTTGTTACGCCAGGACGTGAGAACAGAAATAAATATTTTAAATTAATGTAGTAGAAGTAGTAGCAGGAGCAATAATAGTAATGATAATAATATTGATAATAACAATAATAATAATAATAATAGTGATAGTAGTAGTATAAATAATAATAATAATAGTAGTAATAATAATAATAATAATAAAAAATATTAATAATATTAATAATAATAAGTAATAATAATAATAATAATAATAATAATAATAGTAACTATAACAATAATAACATAAAAAATTACCATATAATAAATATTATCATTATATAGTAATATTAATATAATAATACGAAAAATAACATTAATAATAATTATTATTATTATTATTATTATTATTATTATTATAATAATAATAGTAATTTTAATAATAATAATAATATAAAACAGTAGTAAAAATACTTCTAATAATCATAAGAACCGTCGAAGATAATATGAAATCAAGTAAAATAACACACAAATTTTGTAGGTGTAACAATACCTAGAAGCAATAGTAGAGATAGTACAATAGTAACATTGGTAGTAGTAGTAACATTGGTAGTAGTAGTTACAATAATAGTAGTAGTAATAGTAGTAGTAGTAGTAGTAGTAGTAGTGGTAGTAGTTGTAGTAGTAACAGTAGTAGTAGTAGTAGTAGTAGTAGTAGTAGTAACAGTAACAGTAGTAGTAGTAGCAGTAGTAGTAGTAGTAGTTGTAGTAGTAATAGTAGTAGTAGTAGTAGTAGTAGTAGTAGTAGTAGTAGTAGTAGTAGAAGTAGTAACAGTAGTAGTAGTAACAGTAGTAGTAGTAACAGTAGTAGTAGTAGTAGTAGTAGTAGTAGTATTAGTGGTGGTAGTAGTGGTAGTAGCAGTAGCAGTGGTAGTAATAGTAGTAGTAGTAGCAGTGGTAGTAGTAGTAGTAGTAGTAGCAGTAGTAGTAGTAGTAGTAACAGTAGTAGTAGTAGTAGTAGTAATAGTAGTGGTAGTAGTAGTGGTAGTAGTAACAGTAGTAGTAGTAGTAGTAGTAGTAGTAGTAGTAGTAGTAATAGTAGTAGTAGCGACAATAGTAGTAGTAGTAGTAGTAGTAATTGCAATATAATAAACATTATTAGACAATAATTACTACAATAGTAACAGTAAAAACAATTATACATAATAATGATAAGAAGAAGACGAAGAAGAGGAAGAAGAAGAATACGATCACTACCATCATCATCATCACCACCGCTACCATCACTATTATCACTATCAATAATAACTATAATAATAGCAACAACAAAAATTTATATTAATAAAGTAAATTATTTGTAATAATAGTAATTTATAATAATAATGATTTGAGGAGTATATAGTAGTGTACATAGCTGAATATTTATAGCAATATTAACAATATGATAGTGGTCTCATTAGTAATTGACAATGATTTAATTATAGTAGAAATATCTACATAGGCATTTACCTTTGTGGTATAGATAGTAGTAGTAGTAGTAGTAGTAGTGATGTTAAATTTATATCGATAGATGTATTACTTCTCATAGAATATTGCATTTTGTTTCATGTAGAAAATGTGTTGTTGTTTGACTGGGTGCAGGAGACGCGAGGCAGGTCAGGCCGGGGCAGTGTTTCTTATCAGGTGTGAAGTGGTGACCCAGTAAACAGCTTGCCTTCCCCAACGCTGCGCCGCCCCAATCCCACCCATACTGAGGGTGACCAATACACCAATTTATATACACTTTAACATGTTACAATATGTAGAACAATAACAAGTTATGTCCATGTACATGATATACTATACTCAATAGGTTGTCAGACCCACCCACGCATATGTAAGTACCCTTACAATTATAGACATCAGTATTTATATATATTCAATACCACTGAATTGAATTCATCATAGTAATTACCATACTACTACTACTGCTGCTATTTAACATTCCCTTGCCTTATTAATATAATTGAAATTACAACATAAGCCTAACCATAGACTACACTATACTTGACTGGACACTCGAAATCTGACCTTTTGCAAACCGGTCCTACAGCAGATTTTTAGAAAAATCAAATAAAATACTTAGAAATAAGATAGGAACCTCAAATGAAAAGCAAATACTTCAGAGTGATGTAGAGAATATGTTTATGAGCAACAAAAACAAATTAGTCAACGTACGTCATCAGTGGGCGAGAATTATTAAATCCTAAGAAACCAAGAAAAACACAAAATTTGCAATAATTTCCAGGAATATTGGAATTTCAATCTGAAAACACTTACATGCATAGCCCATGTAGTCTATATTAATATGCAATACCATAGAATACACCATATGTGACTGTGCACTCGAAATCGGGTCTTTCGCAAATGTGTCCTGAGGCGATTTTTTGTTTGTTTTATTTAAAAAAAATACTTAAAATAATCATAGAAACCTCAAATAAAAAGCAAACACTTCAGAGTGAAGTGAAGAATATGTTTATGAGCAACAAAAACAAATTAGTCAACATACGTCATCGGTGGGCGACAATTATTAAATCCTGACACCAATAAAAACACCAAATTTGCAATAATTTCCAGGAATATTGGAATTTCAATCTGAAAACATATACATGCATAGCCCATGTAGTTTATATTAATATGCAATACCATAGAATACACCATACGTGACTGTGCACTCGAAATTGGGTCTTTCGTAAATGTGTCCTGAGGCGATTTTTTGTTTGTTTTATTTGAATAGAATACTTAAAATCATCATAGAAACCTCAAACAAAAAGCAAACAACTCAGAGCGATGTGAAGTATATGTTTATGAGCAACAAAAACAAATTAGTCAACATACGTCATCGGTGGGCGACAATTATTAAATCCTAAGACACCAATAAAAACACCATATTTGCAATAATTTCAAGGAATAGTGAAATTTTAAACTGAAAACGCATACATACATAGCCAATGTAGTCCATACTAATATACATGCACGCTTGAAATAAGATTTGAAACTATTTCCAAATATTCTGTTTGTTTTCTACGTTTTCACTGAGCATGGCAGGATACACAACACCTTAGTGTTGAGAGTAATTGTAAAATATAACCAAAACTTGAACACAACACCCTAAGTCACTCGTAATCAATTCACTCATACTCATACTTCACTCATACTTTCATATACCCATAAATAACATCAAGAAGAAAAAATTTAACATTCCTAATCAACTTACGATGTTTGCTGAATGTCATCGAGAGCGTTTCTCAGAGACTGTGTAAAATAACTCCATTGCAATTCCTTATTGGTGATGGTCTCTAGTTAGCTTGTTGGTTTCATTGCCTCCACCTCCTCTTCTATCTAGCAATGTTCTTTCCAATGATCTTATCACCATACATCACTTTCCCGGCGTACGTACTTTTCCTTTTATCCTGCCATGCTCAGTGAAAACGTAGAAAACAAACAAAATATTTGGAAATAGTTTCAAATCTTATTTCAAGCATGATTCAGAGTATACAATAGAAGCTGATGAAGCTACGGTCACACTAGGTTTTGCTAACGCTAGCCTGGCTTCCGTTTTTTTCTGGATTTACAGCGATACGTCTGGTCACACACGTAGAAGAACTAATCTTGTGGAATCAGCTGATCATAACAACAACACAAGCCGTTATGGAGGAAGCACTTTTCTTCTTCTGCTCATGAACATTTTCCATGAGACTTATAATAGCGTCATGGCACCAATGAATTGAACTATTTATGTTGTTGACCTTTGTAAAGGATTGTTTTGGTCTTCTTCTTCTTGTGACCTCTTTTTCTTTCGCCTTTTGCCTTTCGCGCCACGAATTGTTATGAAAAATTCATTCCCAAGCCGATATAACGATTATATGACATTTGATCACAATCAAATCATATTCAGGAATGGTTATTTCACAATATGTGATGTATTATTTCAGAAATTATTGCGAATTTTCCAGATTTTTTTGCTATAAATAATATGCTTTATACACAACTCCCACACGATTTTTCACTCAAACTTGTAATCTTTATGTTAATTTCCTATTTGCAAAAGTTGTAAAATAATTTTTTATGTTCAGCCATGGTTCAGCAATCATTACTGATTGTAAAGACATGAAATATAATGTCCTAAGTAGAATATTAACTGATATATGAAGTATTATCTGTCATCACTCATAGCAGCGGAATATATAGGACCGAAATGTAATATCGTCTGTCAGCGATTGTCGCGAGTGTCCAGTCAAGTATGGTGTAGTCTATGGCCTAACCCAGTGATTCCCAACCGGGGTTCCGCGGAACCCTGGGGTTCCGCAGACCATCACCAGGGGTTCCGCGAGAAACCGTAAAATAATTATGCGCTATTACAAAATGACAGTGATCTTAATTCATAATTCCTACTCAACGACACGTCACAAACACTTTCCAGACATCAACATACTCGTAGATGTCAGTTAGTACAATGTATATACTATATACTATGCATATACTATTGCTATGCTATGCATACTATACATATGCATAGCAAATACTATGCATAGAATAAATAAAAAATTTGTTATATTGCCGGTGCGGGATATGCCCTTCATTCCTGGGTAGGAGGGTGACGCAACCCCGTACGAGTATCATACGTGTCACGAGCCCCAGCCCAGCCGTTCACACATCTTCCTTCAGTCAGTTTTGAGCAGCGCAACCGAGTGAAACGCTGTTTTAATTAATCTCACCAGTTAATATTTGTTTGCTACGGATTTTAAAGACTGAAGCATGTTCAAATATTTTAAAAGAAAGCATGTCAGTGGAGAGGAGGACAGTGACGAAGAATCACAAATACCACAGCAAAGTACGAGTAAAGGAAAAGTGAGTGATGTTAAAAAATACCGCCTTTACAATGACAGTTATCTGGCCATTGGCTTTACATGGACTGGAGAAGAAAACTGTCCACTTCCTTTGTGCATTGTTTGTGGGAAAAAGCTCGCCAACACAGCTATGGCCCCAGCCAAGTTAAAGCGACATTTCACTACTAATCACAGCCACTTGTCAAGTAAAACCGTGGATTATTTTCGAAGACTCTTGGATTCACAGCAGAAACAAAGACAAGTTTTTGTAAAGAAGGTAACCAGCAGTGATAAGGCCCAAGAAGCAAGCTATTTAGTGGCTGAGCTAGTTGCCAAGAAAATGAAAAGTCATACTATTGCAGAAAGCCTAATAATGCCTGCTTGCAAAATAATTGTGAGAACAATGCTAGGTGAAGAAGCTGAAAGTGAATTAAGCAAGGTACCTGTTTCTGATAATACAATTAGTAGGCGTGTAGATGACCTGTCCAACAATATTTCTGATATTTTGTCTGAAATACTGCAAAATACCAACTTTGCTCTCCATGTAGATGAGTCTACTGATATAACTGGTAAAGCTCAGCTGCTGGCATTTGTACGATTTGAAAATGAAGGTGAAATAATGGAAAATTATTTTTGCTGTAAAGAACTGCCAGAAACTACCAAAGGCCACGACATTTTCAATATCTTGTCTTCTTACCTGGAATCTTGTGGTTTGTCATGGAACCGATGCATTGGAATCTGCACTGATAGTGCTCCCTCAATGATTGGCTCAGTACAAGGCTTTGTATCACGCGTGAAAAAAAAAAAACCTGAAGTCATAACAACTCACTGCTTTCTCCACCGAGAAGTTCTGGTTTCAAAAACTATTGGGGATGATTTAAAACACGTCCTTGATATAACTGTGAACATGGTCAACTTTATAAAGCAGCGCCCTCTGAAGTCTCGCATGTTTGCAAGGTTGTGTGAAAACATGCAGAAAGATCACGTGACGCTTCTCCAGCACACAGAGGCTCGATGGCTTTCGAGAGGTAAAGTTTTGACAAGGGTATTCGAGCTGCGACAGGAACTGCTGCTTTTCTTCAAAGAGAATAATAAAGCCAGTTTCTGTGAATGTCTTGAATCTACAAACTGGCAAATAAAACTAGCATATTTAGCAGATATTTATCAGCATTTAAATAACTTGAACACCAGCATGCAGGGTGCGAAGGAAAACATTCTGACTTCCACAGACAAACTTCTTGCATTTAAGAATAAACTTGCTGTTTGGAAAAAGCACCTTTCAAGAGGAAGCGTCGAAATGTTTCCACTCCTACTTAAAGTTCAAACTCAGAATGAATATGAAAATGTAATTCCATTAATTACAAGTCATTTGGGATCACTGTCAGAAAAACTTCATAAGTACTTTCCCTCATTGTCATCAGAAACGTATGACTGGGTGAGAAACCCCTTCACTGAGTTCTCACCAAGTACAGAAAACCTACTTAGTCTGCAAGAAGAGGAAGAACTGAGTGAACTACAGTGCGATCGAACCTTGAAAATGAAATTTAATGAAGTATCACTTGACAAGTTTTGGATTTCAGCAAAGCAAGAGTACCCTGTCATCTCAGTAAAAGCATTGGATGTTTTACTCCAGTTTTCGACTTCTTACCTCTGTGAACAAGCTTTCTCATGCCTGACCGTCATTAAAAGCAAATCAAGAAATCGTCTTCTGTCTGTCGAGGAAGAACTGCGTGTGTGTCTGTCAAAAATTCGGCCAAGAATTTCAGATACGCAAAGAGAACCAAGCCCAAGTATCACACTGAAGGTAAATCATAACATTATGCATGATTATTGACTTATTAGTGTGAACTCTCATGTGATGTAATTGTAGATTTCATATGAATTATATTGCTCAAGAACTTTTCTTTAAAAAATAATATACATACATATACTACATATCGGGGTTCCTTGGAATATGAACAATTATTACAGGGGTTCCTCCAAGGTGTAAAGGTTGGGAATCACTGGCCTAACCTATTTTTATTTATAATATATATATTTACAATATCATTGAAAGCCTTTCTTCCATGATTTTTCTCGTGTCATCGCTGTCCCTCCCTTTATCCCCACTCCTTCACTCTGCCTCCCTTCTTCCTCCCCATTTCCCATTTTCTCTTGTACTCTCGCCTACCCCTCTTTTTTATCTTCCTCTCCCTCCCATTTCTTTATCTCTTTCTCCATCTCTCTCTCTCTCTCTCTCTCTCTCTCTCTCTCTCTCTCTCTCTCTCTCTCTCTCTCTCTCTCTCTCTCTCTCTCTCTCTCTCTCTCTCTCTCTCTCTCTCTCTCCTTTCTTTCTTTCTCTCCTTTCTCCCTCCTTTCTTTCTCTCCGTCCTCCCTAATTTCTTTCTCCTCCCGCCTCTCTTTCTCTCCCAC
>JAXIVD010000785.1:0-15000 GCA_036785275.1 Cancer borealis
GTGTAGTAATAATAATTGCGACACAGACGTCTCCCATTATTATTATTATTATTATTATTATTATTATTATTATTATTATTATTATTATTATTATACTTTATTACGGGGACGGAAAGAAAAAAGTTGACTATTTTTGTTTCTTTATTTTATCAGCATGGAAATAATACTTGCTACATGTATATATATTATAAAAAAAAAGAATATGACAACAGTATTTTATTTATTATTATTATTATTTTTGTATTATGTTAGTTTTAGTATTTAGTAAGTTGCGAGAGGAAATTACTGAGCGAGATTTTTGTTTCGTGAGATGGCATGCATTGATAATATTGTTGTTATTATTATTGTTACTAGTAATACTGTTGTTACTTCTACTGCATATATTACTAATGTTACTGTTATTACCACCACCACCACCATTACCACTACCACCACCACCACAACCATTACCACTGCGCCATATGAATTCTGTCTGGCGCTTACTTTATTCCCATTAACTCACCATTACCACCACTACTACTACCATCACCACCACTACTACTACCATCACCACCACTATTTACTACCACTACACCACAACAACAACAAAAACAACAACAACAATAACAACAACAACAACAACTACTACTATCACTACTATTACTATTACTGTTGCTGTTAATCTTTCCTTTATTAAATGGATGAGATGCAAGTCAGTCCTCGTCTCATCCTTTTTCTTTTCTATTTTAACAGCGCAAGCCTTCACTCTTTGCCTCAGTGTACGTTGCATTACTTCCTTGTTATGTGTTATTGCCGTCCCATCTGTGTTCATGGCCTGGCTGCGCATCTCACCACCCACACCATCACATAGTCCTTTTTATTCTGTCTCTCCACACGTGTATACAGCAAAACCATGTCCACTAATCGGTGTTGTTTTGTTTTATTGATGTGCGCAGTCCGAAGTCTGGTTAATTAAGAGTTCATTATAAGCTGAGTCATCTTTCACATTAACGTTACATATTCACCTCACCTCACACGTTTGACCATTCCATTTTCTTGGCTTGATTATGAGCAGTGTTTTCTAAAAGTGCGTCACGCTTCTCACACATAATCATTATCTAGTCTGTTTGTCGTGGTCAGGCCCTTCAAGTACAAGTGATGATTTGTTGCTCTCCTGCAGTATAAAGACTCACCCCATTCATTATGTGGTGTGTGTCATGTGTTCTCTCCACTAATGTGTACCTCCCCTTACAGTGTTATGTGGTGTGGGGAGTGTGGTGATCCTCGGTGTGGCGTGGGTGATGACTCGACGCAGTGCTCCCAAGCCGGGTCTGTTCCACCTGTTCACTGGGAAGTACCTCCACCCTCAGCGCTGCTCCACCACCTTCCACTGGGAGGACCCGGCCCCTGTTGGCACCACCGTCTCATTCACTGTACAAGTAGGTGGCTAATCATCATTCACATGAGTTCTTCTTCCTTCTACTTTGCCTTCCTCTCTTGTTTCCTACTTTTCTTTTTCATATTACTATGTATTTTAGCTACCCATCATAATTTTCTGTTGTACTGACTTATTATTTTTTTTAAATTAAGAAAGCTATCAGTATATTATGTATTCTATCATTCAAATAGACAGTTTTTATATTTTTTCTGATAGTATGCTAAGGAAGGAGGGAGGCAAAGAGTAATGACAAAGACATACTGAGAATGAAGGGAAAAAGTGAAAAGGAACCTTGCTTCACTATTCTTAAGCTAGTTGATAGACATAGAAGTGCAACACATATACTAATTACAAAAAGATTCCCATAATTGCTTATATACTTTGTACCAAAATACTTCCACAAACATATTTTTCTGAGACCAGATGTGTGTGTGGATAGAATTAATTGAAGCAAGTTTAGCAAGATGAGGAGATTATACTGTTCTTTGTTATTGCCATTGATGTAGACAGAGTAGCTACTATGGGATGACATTTAGTGTGGGATGAGTGCATTGATATTTTTAATTACACTGAGTCATTGTTGTGGTATTGTGTTGTATGTAGGCTATTATTAAATGAAGTGTTTGTTGACAGTTCTTCCAGAGGAATGGCCGTCCGTACCCCATCAGTGATGCTGACGGAGTGTTGGTGGAGGTGACACAAGGCATTCACAAGGTGACCTTTAGATAAGATGCTCATGACAAATATTGTGGATTGACTGATTGATTGATTGATTATTATTTTTATTTATTCGTTTATTAATTTCTTTATTTCATATGTTATCTTATGTCCAATTTTGCTTCAATTGGCTGGATAATTCTTCATTTCTGCATACACAACAGTCTTGAGTTTTAGGGTAATAGTCATAACATTGGCAAAAGTAGTGTTTGATTATAAAGCTTTGTACTCTATTTGTAACTGAATTAAGATAAGGAAGCAGGGAAGGGTGGGTGGCTGCTCTCCCCCTATGATCTCTAAACACACTGTACTTACTGGTCACCCAAAACCATTATGTCTGTAATACTCATACACTGTAGTTTACAGTTTTGTGCTTGTGTGTATTGCAGGTTGGAGTGGTGACAGAGCTTGGTGGGACCGGAGAAGCTGAAATCAACAGTTCCCGCTGCAAGTTTACAGCACGTCAGGCAGGTCAGTACAAGGTGTCCATCCTGCTGGCCAACCAGCACATCCGGGGCAGCCCTTTTGTGAAGCAGTTCTTGCCCGGGCCTCCAGACCCCAGTAAGATTGTGATGGTGCAGCACTGCTCCACTGTGGTGTGCACAGCAGGACAGCCCCACCACATCCTCATTGAGCCCCGGGACCAGTACCACAATGTGTGCTCATTCCCGCCAGGGTGTCCCGACACACACAGTTATGCCATCTCCGTGGTGGAGTTGGAAGGAGGCTGGACGGTGGATCCCGGGGAGGTGATCCTCTATGACCACACCTCTCGTCGTGTGAGCATCCAGGTAACCTTACAGCGTCCCGGTTGTTACCGAGCCCACCTCACCTACCGCTCCACAACCCTTACTAATGGAACCTTTGACATCATTGTGCTCACTGCAGAGGACGCCCAACGGGTGCAACGCACAGTCAGCCGGCGGGCACATGAAGGTCACGAAGCAAGGCTCTTGGCTTATAATGGGACCTTGTTGAACAAACCCAAGAAGGTATACTGTTATGTGACCCCAAAGCAGCTTATCATCAAAGAGTTTGTACTGAAGCTGATTCCCAAGCGAGTGTGTACATTCAGGTTATGTCCTTCCACCAAGTTCCTCTTCACGGGCACCAACAACCAGAATGGGCTGCCCACCATGAGCATTGATGATGGATGTCAGCCTTTGGTGTGCTTAGCTGGCCGGGACCGCAATGTTGTTGCCGCCACCTTCACACAGTTCATGTTGAAGAATATTGGTGGTTCAGAAACCTTTAAGGACAAGCAGGATCACTTCTACCATGAAGTGAGAAAATTCCATAGTAAGCGCATGCACGACCGGATTCCAGTAAGTGTGTTACGGGAGCGGTTGTTAGAAACTTCCATGAAAGCCACCAAGGGTTTCACTGTGACTGACTGGTGTAAGAACTTTGAAGTGACTTTCCTAGGAGAGGAAGGCCTGGACTGGGGGGGACTGCGGCGAGAGTGGTTTGAGTTGATATGTGCACAACTATTTGACAGTGAAAATGGCCTCTTTTCCAGTCTGCATGAGGGACCACAGGCCTTGGTGCATCCCAACCCTGACCGCCCATCTCACCTCAAACTGAAGCACTATGAATTTGCTGGACGGGTTGTAGGCAAATGTTTGTATGAGTCTGCTCTGGGGAGTGGGTACAGGCAGACAGTACGGGCCAGATTCACTCGCTCCTTCCTGGCCCAGCTCATTGGGCTGCGGGTGCACTACAAACACTTTGCACAGGATGACCCTGAACTGTACACAGGCAAGGTGCAGCACCTGCTGGAGCACGGCGTTGACCGTCTCGACGACCAACTCTTCTTCACAGATGAGGTATTGTTATCCTCAGGACAGATGCGATCCATGGAGCTGGAGCCGGGGGGATCCTCACGTGCTGTCACCAATGACAACCGCTTGCAGTACTTGGATGCCATTGCACAGCATCGTTTGGCTGCTCGGGTTAGGCATGAAATGGAGGCCTTCCTCTCTGGCCTCAATGAGATCATCCCTGATAACCTGCTTTGTATCTTTGATGAGAATGAGTTGGAGCTGCTCATGTGTGGCACAGAGGAGTACAGCATTGCAGACTTTAGGGCAAACCACATAGTCAATGGTTCCTCATCTGAGTTTGGTCGTGTTCTGTACTGGTTCTGGACAGCTGTGTCCAACTTCACAGAGGAGGAGATGGCCCGCCTACTGCAGTTCACTACAGGCTGCTCTCGCCTGCCCCCTGGAGGCTTCTCTCAGCTTTCCCCACACTTCCAGATATCTTCTGCCCACACGTATGGAGTTTTGCCCACGGCCCACACCTGCTTCAATCAACTGTGTTTACCTGACTATGACAGCTATGAACAGTTTGAGAGAGCCCTCCTGTTGGCCATTAAGGAAGGCTCTGAAGGGTTTGGTATGGTGTAATCTGTCTCTCCTTACTCTGGAATCACTATGTGACTTCTTGGAATCTCTCCATCCTCCCAGACTTTTGCTATGTATGGGACAGGTGGGAGAGGAGGAAGCCTTCATGCTACACTGCTTGGAAAGTGGTTGTCATGTTTAGTGAGCCGTGAATGGTGAGTCCTTTCTCTTCAACACCTCAACCTCACAGCAACAACTGTGACTCCTCCAATTGGACGCTGCTCCACACCTGCTGCAGCTGTGTGCTTCTATGCATATGAATGTGTGTGTGTGTGTGTGTGTGTGTGTGTGTGTGTGTGTGTGTGTGGTATGATAGACAAAGTATAACAAAAGTTTCAGTGCTGTGATAGCAGTCTTTGAGGCATAATATTGAATAATTTGAAATGATTACCTCAAGAACAATGAATCTCTAGTATATAAACTATTGTGCCAGTGAGCCAGAAGTTACATATTGTATTTTATCATCTTTAGACAGAATGGTTAGAATAGCAAATACTAATGCTTTGTGACATACTGTTTATTGATGATGAGAACAGTAGCTCGTGAGTGCATTGTACTATAACCATCATGCTAAAATACTTTGTGTTCCAGGTGTAAAGTTTGATGATGACACAGTTAGTAAGTGATTCAGATATATCCCAGAGTGCAGTGGACGAATGTATACTTCAAGTTATAAATGAAACTTAATTTTATATTCTATTTCATCATTTCATATCGTGTACTCTTTCTCTTTCATCCAGTTTGCGTCTTTCATCATATTGACCATTTATACTTGGGTTTTAGACGAGTGTTTGGACAAAATACATCAAATCCACGTAGCTTCCCAGGTATTGGGTTGTATTGGTGTAGTAGAGATCAATATATATTTGATGCTTTTGTAATGAGACCTTCACAGTAAGATGTCTGTTGGGCTGATGAGTAATTTAATTGTTATTGCTTATAGACTTACAATTTGTATGCTCCATATTCAAGTTTTTGAAATTTAAAACTGTCACATCTTTGGTCAATTTTTGTTGGAGGTGGTGGCAGAAAGTTTTATTCAGATCAAGTTATAAAGTATTGTAATGTTGTTGATTTTTGTATATGATGTAATTGCAATAGTGCCAAAGTATACTGTTGACACTTCTGCATCACAAATTACACTGGCACTAGTGAACACACTTATATATTTGCAAATAGTATACTAGAGCTACTGATGAGGATGTCTATATATTTTTAAAGAAATGGTCACATATATTTGTTGATAGGTAGCATCCACACTAGACATCTCACTCAGATTATAAGGAAAGTTTAGTCAGTGACTTGTTGATATAGTGAGTGTTATGAAAAGCCAATGTGATCCTCAATTATTTTTCTCATCTGCCATTTCCCATTTGCACCAGCTTTGCACTTGTAAATGTTTGTGTTTCATGTAGTTTGGGGAAGAGTGAGATGAATATAAAGCAGAAAGTCAATGGTGGGAGTGGATGTAAAAGTTTACATCAATGGTGTGATTGTGTCCGCCATATTTTTACACATAACACAGTAAGTGTGGCTCATGCCACCTCAAGTGACTCCAGTTTACAAACAGTCTTGTTGGAGGCGTATTCTTGACACTCAGAAAATCCCACAATTGTGTCCATGCCTAGCCTTATCATTTGATTTGTAAGGGAAGTGGTGATCTATAAGATGAAATTGACCTGTTAGGGCAAGACAGGTCAGTTTAGTAACTTGTGAATATAAGTATGCAAAAGCCTATGAAAGATAACACATATATGTTTACAGGCAGTTTGTTTCATGCAAGTATATAATATTCTTGGAAGACTAGAAGCAGTCATATTCACAATGAATTTTCATAAAACTTATAGATAGGACTTTTTTTGCATGTGAATTCAGCTTATACTTAAATATATGATGTAGCTATTGTGAGTGATGCAGTAAATGACTAGACTCAGCTAAGTATATTGAGTTAGTGTGTTGGATCAACAAGCTGCCACAACAATGTGTCTTTCACTCCCTCACAACTTGAACATACCACCACCGGCTCACTACACTCTCTCTTAACTAGATAACATTCCACTCTATTAACTAATAGAGCATTATCTCTTGAAGACTCTGTACCTTCATTATTGAACTACTTGCAATTCTATGCAAGGGCATACCATGGGTTTGCTCCTCATATTCCAGGAATATTGAGGTAATGAACTTATCTTTCTTTCTCTCTTTACAAATACAATAAGAATTTATGTTGATTGACATATATTTGAAAAGGTGTGACTCTTCAGTATAGGACTGAAGACAATAGGGGCATAACAGCCACAGCTAGAGAAGCCTCTGTGAGGAATCATTCTCAGTGGTTCACATATATGAAAACTTCATCTTTATATGAGACAAAATGTTTGAAACTGACACACACTGTAAAGATAATGCTATAAATACTGAAGGTAATTGTTAGCCATGAGGCAGATGCAAGTATGGGGGAGTGAATGTTTGTCATATTTCATTCCACTGATCACGTGTTGGTGTGTGTGTGTGAATGCACTTGATCATGTGTACTTTGTGTCTTCCAGTTGGTGATGAACCTTAACCAACATTTTACTATTCAAACACAACGCTGATAACTCCAACTAGTTAACAGGACCATTGGAAAGGGTACTATAAATATTGTGAGGTCATAACTAAATGTAATTGTTATATGCAAGTTTAACACAGTTTACTATGTATCTTGAGGGGACAATTAAGTCACTGGTGGTAAACTTTGACTTAAAACTTAGTATATGTGCTACAGTTTTTATTTATATACACTTGATGTCAAGGAAGACTGATGGGATTTTTTTTTTCACAGAGGAATATTTTTTTTTTCAGGAACCAAACCAAAAATAAATAGCAGTGTCTGAAGGTGAAATGTGTTATCTGTACCTTCACATTATTTTGTTGTAATAATTGTCAAACTATTGTTACTGCTGTTGTGAACAACCAATGAGACAAAAACAAGTTTGAACAAGTGAGCATCCATCTTGTGTACCTAATAAGCATCCAGCCTCCAGAGGCAGTTGGTGTCCTCACTGAGTCCCGTTACCTTAGTGTTGTCAAAGTGAGGGACGTGTTTCATGCCACTGGTACAGGCATGTGCTTGTGTGCTTCTTTTCAGTCCGTGTGTGTGTGATGCTTTTTCAATCTTATTCACAAACTGCATGTTTCTGGTCATGAAAGCTTAATTCTTGTCATTGCCTTTATCATATCACAGCTTACAGTTAAGTGTTCACAAGAGTCATAGGTGAAACTGTAGTCCATTTGTCAGCTTTCATAGAGATGGAACTTATCTTCTTTCTAACAGTCCTGCAGAGTAACACACGAAATTTGCTGTATATTCTGATTATACAAATATATAACTAGCATTTGACTTAACTTCTGTGATATTTTCGGAGTTTAAGAAAAAATGTACGTAGTTGTAAACAGTTTGGTTTGAAATTACATGTATGTTTATGTACATGAACACAAGCATTCATGCCTCAAATTTAGCATATCTTAATTATATTGTTAAGCAGTTCTCAAAATATCAGTGATAAGTGCTTTTAATCTCAATTTAAAATGTGCATTATTATTTCTATATATAATCTTTATGTTTAAAATCTATTGAATGATAATGTTATACTAATTTTTGTTTCATTACTTTGTATTAAAGGAATATTTACCACTAATATAATGTCCATATCAGTAGATTTGTATTTACTTGTATTTTCTTCAAGGTAAGCTCCATTCCTCAGTTTTAGCCATTCTGTATTATTATTTCTATATATATTTTTTTTATTTGTATGAAGTGTTGAATATGTTTCTATTGTACTTTTTTTATGTCCTTAGTTCCCACATTTTCTTAGGTTGTGGACAATTTTGTGTGCATGTATGTTTGCATGTGTGCCTGTGTAAGCAAATCCATCATGTGATGGAAGTTTGTGTAGATGTTAGTAAGTCACAGCTGCAGGCCATTATTGCTGGTTAAGGATCACTCCAGTCCTTGTCATTGTTGTCTCTGTTCACAAAATAGTTGAAATTAACATTTTCTTGTAGTGTCTGTCTCTTATTCAGTATATTCTCATGTATAAATTTTTGAGAGTTGTTGCTAGAAAGTGTAGTTCAAGACTTGGCCTTTTACAGTCTGGAGTGAACTGTAGTGAATAGTGAAGCTCTCAAGAAAACCCTCCAACTAACTGCAATGAAAATTTTGTACATTTCAGTGTCTTACACTACTTGTTGTCTACACAGTGTAACATAGAGTGAATCAGAATCCCCCCCATGGGATCTACCTTGACGTGGTGGGGGGGCTTGTGAATCAGAATAAAAGAACAAGGTATGAATGCAGAAGCTGTTAGGTAAACACAAATGTGGAAGATCCTGAAATTATTGAAAATTGTTTATTACAATATATTAACTTTATTTGCTTCCTGCATGTGCTTCTAACAACTACACATATATTTTTTTCATAATGAAGGGATATGAAGCAACACTATTGGAGATAGGAATGAGTATCATGTTTTATTGGCGAGTGCAGAGAATCAAAGTTTTTGCCTGACAAGTGTGAACCAACTTCCCATGCTTCTGATGAGTCTTATAGTTAGATTCCTTTTATCAGCACACTTGCACTTCCAAGACAATATTAGTTATCCGGTAAGAATTTATCTAGTCATTGAAAGTTATGTAGGTATACACACACACACACACACACACACACACACACACACACACACACACACACACACACACACACACACACACACACACACAACTTTTGGGTGAGGTTTTAGAAAACCGTTTGTCTTCACTTATTTTACATGGAAATTGAATATACTCATGTAGATTGAACCTTTATACATTTTGCCATGTGTGATGTGAAAATGAAGATACCAATGCATTTTCATTGATCAAAGAATATACTAGGCAATGATACTGAGTGTACTGATGCAATATAATATTTAAAGCTTTATTATTTAAGGCATAAAGGTTTAATATAATGATGCAGATTCAGTATCTATATGATGATCTTATAAGGAAACTGCAAGAGAGTATAAAACACGGAGAAATATAAAATGTATTTGTATGTGCACGGCTGTTGATGGTTATCGTGTTTGAATTAGTGTTTTTTTCTAAAGAATGTAACATTTAATCAAGGAGATGATAAGTTATATTATTCATTTTCATGTGCTATGTACAGTATGTCATTGGATTAAATACCATTAACGGAATTAATGAGTATCAAGGGGCCATGATGTTTATTATTATGTTTGTATACAATAAATTTGACCACTGCTGTAGTCTTGGTATTGACACTACTTGCACTAATGTCTGGTAATTTGACATGTAAACACTTGCTTTGGACTACATTACAACCACCACGTGTGACACTCAAATTGTCACACTTTCACTGAGCATACATATGTAATACATATACTTACTGAATTCCTACACACACACACACACACACACACACACACACACACACACACACACACACACACACACACACACACACACACACACACACACACTGCTCCTTAATGCCATCCAAACTATACCAACATACAATTGCTATACCATACCATATACTGTTTTTTTTACTCACATTCCTGCTTCACTACACACACACACACACACACACACACACACACACACACACACACACACACACACACACACACACACACACACACACACACACACACATTTCACATGCTTAGAAACTTAAAACACTTGGGTAATCTGAGAGATTAATAGTGGATCTGCCTGAGGCTCACCTAAACACACACTAAGCGAGTCCTGTATATATGAATTGTATATTCCATAGATGTATACTGTATATTTATTTCCTGTATAAAGATTTCATTTATAGGGAAGGGCTTGATTTTTTTGTAAGACTTTATAAAATATACAAAGTTTAAGTTAGTGATGTGTTTTAATTACCACTGAGAACCCCTCTGTATTCTATTAAACGAAAAGACAAGGCGTAGAGAAAGAGTCTGGCATAATTGTTTAGTGCATCAATCTCGAATTTCGTCACTGGCCATTCAAAATAAGTCAAATGATAAGTCCTAAGCTTAACAAAAGTGGCGTTCCACATAACTGTTCAATCACTTACACTATTACTCATTAGTGATCATCAATAATGACTTAAATAGAGTGCTAATAGATATTCTGATTCTGATTCTGAATGATAATGCGTAGGGTACCAGTCTGGTGCATATGACGCATGTCACATGGATCGAGTATACGCGTTGATTATTTAAGAGTAATGGATGTATGATTTATGATTGTGTATCCTATTACGAAAATGGAGATTAGCAATGTTTTATATGAACACAGCAGTGTCATAGTATTGAGAATTGTCGTGAGTCAGGATCAACTTGCAAATCGCATTATCGCATCCACCAGCCGAGCGCTGTACCACAAACAAATCAATTGAAAAGTATAACAAACTGCTGATATAGATACGTAGATAATGTGAAAATGTGAAGTATGCTACATATGAAGTTCAGAAGTTATATCTGAAATTGTATATTATGTTTTTCTTTGGCGCGCGCGGGAAATTTTATAAAAGAAATATCTTCCATTTGGGACTGCACAAGGACAATATTTTGAGTAAGGTTCAAAGACCATTTAACATCAAAGAAAAATATAGAAATATGTAGTTTTTTAATCTTAAAGTACATATATTTCATGAAACTTGCACTTTATAGGAATTATAATAAGATAATCATACCCGAATCCCCTGTAGGATCGTACATTTGGCGTAAACAAACCCGCGAAACTGATACAGATGGTTGCGGCACCTTTGTAAATGGTTGTATCTGTGATATTTATATTTTTAGTAATGTGATGAAGAACCAGAATAACATTTAAAGCTGATTCGAGTCAATGTGAACTACTGTCTGGTGATGACGCACGTCTAGAGAATCAAGAACAACCGCAGTCCCACACGTAACGTTTAGGTGAGTTTCATGTAACATCCTCGTGTCACGGAACACTAAATATTCATGGTAATATTCGTAAACCCATTTATTAACTGGTAAAAGTACATCTTCGCACATACTTTATTCGTTAATTCTGGACAATAAGTCCGCCACCCCGATTCCCCACCAACCCCCCCTATCCCTTCAAGCAAGCTTGGGGGGATCCTGGGGAATCGGGAGTTTTGGGGGGGGATGAAAAATAAGCGAAATATGGGCCTTCAAAAAGCAAAGAAAATTTCGAAATTCCCTAACCTACCTAATTAGCGGGTGGGGGGCTGCGTCCCCCCTGGTTCCCCCCGCTAGGACATTAACCTAACCATAACTTAACCTAACAATAACCTAACCTAACAACCATAACTTAACCTAATCTAACCTAAACCTAACCTAACAGGACACCCGCCCGCTAGGACATTAACCCAACCCAACCTAACCTAACCTAACCCAACCCAGCAGAAGGGGCTGCGTCCCCCCTGGAACCCCCGCTAGGACATTAACCTAACCTAACAAAAGACCTCCAAAATTATATCGTTATGACTTACCGGTGTGGTGTGGTTATTGTTAAGGTGATGGAGGTGGGTAGAGCTTAGCGTATATCTACATGGCACTCCTTCCTGCACTTTTCACTAAGTTTCTTTTCAGGCACTAGACCATGTCTCATTAACAGTTTGAGTAACCCTTCACAGTCCTTGAAATATGTTCCACAAAAATCACCATAGGACAAATAACATCCTTCACAAGAAACGGGAAGATGTCTTACTGCGTTGATAGCCATATCAACAACTGACATGAGCCTGTATAGGAACACCTGACCTGTTCCTAAAACAAATGAAAAGCATAACTGAACCTAGCGTGGAAAGATCTAATTGGTAGCGGCAAGAATGGCGGTGACGAGTGGCAGTGCGATTGGACGGTTCAGTTCTATAGATATCATGAAATCCTTTTATGCCGTTACCCACAAATATCAGTCATAAACAAAACAAAATCATTTCAATGTTTACCTTTGACTCGTGCAGAGCTCACTGGACTTAGAAACTGTTGAACTTCGCCACACTTTCGAGTGCTATTATGGCCACACTAGAAGTGAGCCCATAATTTTTAATATGTTTACGGCACCACTACTGAGTCTTCTACATGATATGTGAGTTTTGTGTTTATACGTGACATGGACCTATTCTCCAGTTTAACCCTTTTATTCCTTCCTATCGTTCCACATGACCAACAAGTTAAGGGACAGGGTAGGCAGACTTAGTTTACTTTGTAAAATTTCGGCCGTCATGGCCGCAGGTAAGGTGGACCTCGGCAGCGACCAGGCAGCTCTGCTTCGGTTGTATTCCGTAGGATTGCCAAAGAGTTGCTTGCAGTGCAGTCCACATTCAAAGCCTGGTACGATAAACACATTAAAACTGTTTAAACATACTGGCTGACTAGTCTTTAGAGGTGGGGGACACCACCTCTTAATTCCTCACTATATATTCATAGGTAAGCATGTTGTAATAATTCTTGTGTCTAATTGCAGATATTCTACAATTCCTTCAAAAGGTTAACTTTGTAGTCTACCAGGATGGAAAACAAACGAAAACAAGTTAAAGACAGTAATGCATCCTCAAAGAAGTCACGGTAAGTATTAATATAGATGATTTGTGGTAATGATTATATATATATATATATATATATATATATATATATATATATATATATATATATATATATATATATATATATATATGTGTGTGTGTGTGTGTGTGTGTGTATATATATTATATTATATTGTATCATTTGCAGTATTAACCACAATTATTTGAAAGACTCTAGGTTATTTTTCATTGATGTTTTCCTATTTGTTTCTTCCTCTTTTTCCAAAATCCCCAATGTCATATTTCCTTCTCTCAATTAAGTACCATCTTTTCACTTTAAGTGTCATCAGCTTTAAACTTTCTTCTTCAACACACGAGATCAA
This sequence comes from Cancer borealis, assembly GCA_036785275.1. Lineage (NCBI taxonomy): Eukaryota > Metazoa > Arthropoda > Malacostraca > Decapoda > Cancridae > Cancer > Cancer borealis. Next base: position 13,477 of record JAXIVD010000785.1, read on the forward strand.
ATTCAATCACTACCTTATGTGAGTTTATCTCATTGTTAAAAATGATATTGTCAGCTTATAAACACTTTGACACATTCAGTTTATAGTTGTCAAACTGATGGAACTGTAATGAATCCCACCACTCACAGGGCTGAGGACGAGGAAGAAGACATGGAATGTAACTTTGATTTTACTGGTGTGGACTTTGACGAGGAGATGACAAGCCAGGAGAGTGAAGAGCAGTTACCAGTGAGTAAAGTTACTGTGTGCTTAAGGAATTGTGAATCAATTCGGTCTTATTTTTCATTAAGTTATGTCATTTTCTGTGATAGAAGTGATGTAGTGTGGTGGAGTATGTTGATGTGCTGTGTTCAGGGTGACTATTCCTTCCCAACACAAGGAGGATGAAGGGTTACTTACAGATAGGGATATGGAGACAGAGAGGAAATAGTTGTGGGAGAGGATGTGATGTCTAGTGAGTAGAACACAGGGAAACATCAGAACAAATTGTGAGTGATGGAATAATGTACACTGTATCTCATAGAACTCTTGCCATAACATTTAAGACAGGTGGTGGACATGATATCAAGACATGTAGTACAGTATAGCTTGGTACAATTCCACGGATGCCTGAAATATGATTTGATATGGTATAATATATTTTTTTTATTGTGTTGCATAGTATTAATTAGTTTATTAATTTACTTGTATTTTTATTCTTCTTTATCTATATTTGATACACTTGTGCTAAGGCATATAAACATGTGGTGATCAGGGGGCTGAAGGTACATGAGCCAACTTGAAGCATCTTGAGAAGGAGGAAGCACAACATGTACATTCTCTTAACCTGAATGACTTTTGCGAACAGAATGGAACTGGAGTGGATGACGATGATGGTGAGGGTACTTGGGTCCGCCCTCCACTGTCGCACCTCAATCCACAACAGGAGTCATTAATCTTCCAGCAGATAGAGATTGACCATTACATTGGTAAGGGAAAAGAAACATGTTTAAAGAAATACAGATTTGACAGACTTTTTGATTGTGATCTTTTAGCAGGATTATCTTTACATCTTCCTTCATAATTACATGATATGGTCAGTAATGTTCAGTAGTACACTAGAGCCTCATTTTATGCACTTTCAAATGTGCAAATTTACAGTTATGCAATTAACATAATGCTACCAATTTTTCCTTATATGCATCAAAACTCACAATTATGCAAGTGCTAACTAATCATTATTGTGTGGGAAGAATGAGATGCACTGCTTTTCTGCAAAAGCAATTTACACACATACATACAAATCCTGCATTTGTATGTACAGGCTTGGGAATGGTGTGGCTACTGTGGCCATCCCATCCTCATTCCTAAACTCATTGTGTTAGATGCTGTACTGACGAAGGTTTCACATCAAATGTATGCCATTGATATTAACACATCAGCTATTGTATTGGTCAAGCAATGTTGCCAAAGGTATAATGTCAAAAAGATGCCACCAGTGTTTTTGTCAAGTCCATCACTAACATCCCTTCCTTCATGACCAGG
>JAXIVD010000785.1:20000-47500 GCA_036785275.1 Cancer borealis
TTTGTATGAAGGTGAATGTTATCCTCAGACTGGCTGTGTATTGCCTCAAGGACACCCTGCTGCCACTGCGCCTCCTGGACAAGCTGATGTGTGTCATTAACTACATGGAGATGGCAAGGGTGACGGGAGTGCCGCTCTCCTACCTCCTAACACGTGGACAGCAGATCAAAGTTGTTTCTCAGCTCCTAAGGAAGGTAAGCCACTCTCATCTACTCACTCTCCGTGCTATTTAGAATTATTAACAACCTGTAGGTATCTTTGTTGTAGCATTCATTAGAAGATATATGCATGAATGGTGAAAACTGGAGCATATGGCAATGTTTCTATACTCAGAGGTGTTTGTTGAGGCTGTGGGTTCATGGAGGCAGAGGAGAGCCACAGGATGGACGCAGGAGTAAAGTTACTTAGGGTCAGATGGGATTTAAGAGAAAGAGAAATGTGTATAGAGACAAAACCGAGTGTTAGAGTGGAATGTTGTACTGACTGTATGGGTTGTGAGATATGAGATCTAAATGCAACATCAAGGAAAAATATAAGGTAAAGCCTTTGAGGGTGTGGTTCTAAATTTATTGTTTGTCATGCCAGGCGGTGGAGCAAGACCTGGTGCTGCCGGTCCACAAAGGCACCGCAGACGATGAGTTTGAAGGAGCAACAGTGATTGAGCCACGCAAAGGTTACTACAGTCAGCCCATTGCTACACTTGATTTTTCCTCCCTGTACCCTTCCATCATGATGGCACACAACCTCTGCTACACAACACTGCTGCCCAGCCCACAGAGGGCACAGGAGCTCGGGTAAGTGGGACAAGGTGGCTCATCTCAGTTGTGGTCTACATACAAGGCATTTGTATTTTAATTGATTAATTAAACAAATATTTTTATTCCTCTATTGATTTATTCATCTATTTGTTTAATTTATTATTATTTTATTTTATTTCAAGGATATTTCTTTTTCAGGTTATCAATGATGAGTATGTGTTGCACACTAAGGAGATGTGATGGGTGTCAATGACTCATGTTTTCATAAGTTTCAAATATGACTTGTTTCCATACTTTTCTTCTAAAGTGGACCAGTGGTTTAGTAGTTAGCACACTTGGCTCATAACCAAGAGGTCCTGGGTTTGAATCCCGGTTCGGGTTGAGATGAAATGGGTTTGTCTTCTTAAACACTGTAACTCCTGCTCACTTAACAGTAAATAAGTACAGGATTAAGCCAAGGGAATCTTATCCTCCTGTGTGTGCGTGCGTGTGTGTGTATCGGGTACTTCCTCTAAGTGATCTGAAATGGTCTATGCAACACCCTGATGGGTAAAACAGGAATGGTTTACAATAAATAATAAAAGCCTCTTTTTCTTACCTCACTGTTAGACTGACATCAGAAGACTTCATCAAAACACCCTCAGGAAACTACTTTGTTAAGAACAATAAGCGGAAGGGTCTGCTGCCGGAGATCCTTGAGTCCCTACTCTCTGCCCGTAAAAAGGCCAAGAATGACCTCAAGAAGGAGACTGATCCCCTGAGGAAGAAGGTAGAACAGTGTCAGGTGTTGGGTGTGGAGTGAACAAAAATGTGGTGTGGCTTTGTGGGATGTATGTTGTATGTTGTATGTGTTGGCATTTTCAGTGCTGAAACAAAGCCAGTAATATTCAGTTACTTGCTAGTGGAAGGATAGTGTATGTGTAAAACTATATATTATGTATATGTATAATTATAAATTTAATTGTCTTTCTCTTTTCACTAAATGTAGCCTCCTAAATTGTGTAGTGACACCTATAACTACTAAGTGAAGGGATCTGTTGCAGGTGTTGGATGGGCGTCAGCTTGCCCTCAAGATATCTGCCAACTCAGTGTATGGGTTCACTGGGGCTCAGGTGGGGAAGCTGCCCTGTCTGGAAATCTCACAGGTAAGTGATTATAAAGGGGATGGTGTGTGTGATTAGGTTGTTTGCATTTCATGTGGATGAGAGAGAGAGAGAGAGAGTGAGAGAGAGAATTGTACTAAACATTATTGTGAAAGATCATGTGTGTGTGAGGAGGGTCTTGCAAGGTTGTGAGAGAATAGTTTAGGCTCGGTAGGACAGGGAGGTGATAATGAAGAGTGGTTTGCATCTTCTATTTTATCTTTCCTCAGAGTGTCACTTCCTTTGGCCGCACCATGATAGCATTCACCAAGGAGCAAGTGGAGGAGAAGTTCACCACCGCCAACGGCTACCCTCATAATGCTGAGGTACTGAACTCTCACCACTAATGTGTTGTGTTAAAAGGTTCCATAGTACTGGGTGCACTATTATATGCTTTTGGCAAGTTGTCATGTATATGAAATTTCAGTTTAATATTGATCATTACTAGTACTATTAATCTTATTTCTAAAACTTGGAAGGGAAAGATTCAAAATTGTAATAGGTAGTTACACCTCATAGAGCATTGAGTCACCCTGACTATGTTTTGACAGGTAATCTATGGAGACACTGACTCTGTGATGATACTGTTTGGGGTGGAGACGGTAGCAGAAGCAATGGTATTCGGGAATGAGGCTGCAAGCTATGTGTCCGAGAAATTTGTGAAACCCATCAAGCTTGAGTTTGAAAAGGTAAGGATTGTCCTGAGTCACAGCCTTGGTTCACACAGGATGTTTGATAATCAGTTAAAAGCAGTGCTGGTTGTTACCTGGTGGTTCCACTTGCATGTTAGTGTTGAGTGTTTGAGAAAGATTTATAACAGGTAAATAGAAGCCATTAAGAGATTTATGAGGTTAGTAAAAGCACGTTTCAAACTTAATTATATTGTTTTTGAGAGAACAAGATGTAAAAGGTATTGATTAACATGTCAGCTGGGTTAAGAAAGAGAATTTTAAGGAATAGTATTGTCCTGCTAATGTTCCTGTATGAATCAAATTAATCAAATACTTGGACGTTCAAAATCATAATTATAATGTTATGAAGCTTAAAGTGACTAATTACTGAATACCAAGTGATTGGATGTTTCCTCCTCCTTTTGTATATGTAGGTATACTTTCCCTACCTGTTGATCAACAAGAAGAGGTATGCAGGCTTGTACTTCACACGGGCTGACACTCATGACAAGATGGACTGCAAAGGCATTGAAACAGTACGACGTGATAATGCTCCACTTGTGGCCAATCTTATCAACACTTGTCTGCAGAAGATTCTGATTGAAAGGTGAGCATCGTATAACTGATTTGTTCATATTCGAGTTATGTTCAGGTTGTCTAAAATAAGAGTGACTTTATATCTATCAAACATTCATCATAATCTCTGATCTGACTCATAAAGGTTGTAAAATTATCTGCAGTAGGAAGATTCTTTTATATGTGTCTATTCCAAGGTTTCTTTTGGATTGTCAATATGAATTCCACAAAGAGTGTTTTGGTGCTGATGTTCTATATCTATATACCCTGACTGAGATAAGGTGTCACATACATACAACCACATGCATTTCCTCATATATTTGTCTGTACGTGTCATGGGGAGAAGGGGTTGATCTTTACCATATCACATTGCATGAGGATCAGTCTGGCAGCAGTCAGTGATTTCTGCTGTAAGACTAAACCTCATTCAGTGTGGTACTGTTAGCCTATATGATACTGTATTATCTATGTCATTCTTTCCATGTATTTATTTATCTATCTATCTACCTGACCCCTGATCCTAAGGCAAAAGAGTTACCATTAATTCCCTCCTCATCTCCAGGAACCCAACAGGAGCGGTGGACTACGCCAAACAGGTCATATCAGATCTGTTGTGTAACCGTGTTGACATATCTCAGCTGGTCATCACCAAGGAACTCACTAAGACAGAAAAAGAGTATGTAGCTAAACAGGCCCATGTGGAGTTAGCCAACAAGATGAAGAAGAGAGACCCTGGCACAGCCCCGAAACTAGGTGAACGTGTACCCTATGTCATTGTGGCCGGGGCAAAGGGAACACCAGCCTACGAGAAAGCAGAGGTGACCTTTCTCTTGTTTGGATTAGTATTCTGTTGCTTTTGAGTCTGCTTTGTTTAAAGGTTTTGCTTAATTCATCTTTTCTGCAGCTCTTTTCTTATATACATTAGAGAACAAAACTGATAAATGTTGTTTTTTTCCCTTTCTTAGGACCCCATCTATGTGCTTGAGAATAGTCTTCCCATTGACTACGAGTACTACCTTTCCAACCAGCTCAGCAAACCACTCATCAGGATCTTTGAACCCATACTTGGGGAAAAGGCAGAGTCTCAGCTGCTTAGTAAGTTGGATGCTCAAGTATTTCTTGCTATTTCACTTTAATTGGTCACCAGTTTCCTTTTGGACTCCTATCATATATATTTTTTCTGTGAAAATTATGTTCTCATTACTTGTTTCATATTTCCTCCACTCAATTTGCTTTTCCTCCACAGAGGGTGACCACACTCGCTCCCGCATCATCTCCCACAGTAAGGTGGGAGCCATGGCCAAATTTATCACTAAGAAAGCTTCATGTGTGGGATGCAAGGTGCCGGTACCTTCTTCCTCTGAGGCACTCTGTAAACACTGCAAGGTAAGCTGATGGCAGTACTAACACAAACTGAACTAAACCAAGACAAACGTAACATTCACTGCAATGGACTGTTGACGACTATACTGATAATACTAAACAGAGGTATATGTGTATGTAAGTGGATATTTTGAGTGTTAGTTGGTGTTGTAGATATGCAATTGAAGTATTATAAGTATTATAAGTGTTGTGGAAGTAAAAGTGTCGGTATTTCGGTTACGTGTATAAATGTGATGGTTGTGGGCAATGTGGTGGGTGTGTTAGTGAGTGTTTTGGTGCACTCTAGGCCCGGGAGAGTGAGGTGTACATCAAGCAGTCCAGCATCCTTGGCAACATGGAACAGAAGTTTTCCGAGCTTTGGACACAGTGCCAGAGGTGCCAGGGATCCATCCATGAGGAGGTCATCTGTACCAGGTCAGTGCCTTGTTTACCTCACTTATTCTCTCTATTTTTTTTCTCTCTATCTTTCTCTTTTTGTTTATATTGATTGATTGATTTTTTTAAATTTATTATTATTTTATTTTATTTTATTTTTTTGCCTCCGTTTTTGCCGTCACTTGCATTTGTCTTCATCGTGTCCATGGGTTGTATATCAATCCACTTTATTTTATATCACCGTTGATACTTTTAACTTTATTTGTGGAGAGGGATTGTGATTAGAGTCTTTTTCACCCCAGCCGAGACTGCCCCATCTTTTACATGAGGAGGAAGGTTCAGCTGGAGTTGGTGGAGCAAGAGAAGGTCCTGCAGAGGTTTGGCATCCCTTCCTGGTAGGCAATCTGTGGGTATTCGTGCAGTGTACACTTGGCTGTCAGCTCACTTTCTTCCCATCTGGTATGGGTGTGGATGTGTCTCATATAACATGTAAATGAGCTGCTGTGTTAACAGGAATCAAACTGAGATTCTATTAAGGAAGTTACTTTTTATTTTTTTTATTTACACAGTAGATGACATTCCTATCTTATTTAGAAAATTATGGTTGAAATTGATGATTTGTTTAAATTTTTTTAAGATTGAAAACTTATTAAAGTAAATTTATTCTATTGAAATAACACTTTAAATTTGAATTAAAGAAGTTATTGAATTTTATAACTAAAGGGAGAGTACTTCTTATGGAATTATGATCTGAACTCTCTCTAATATCTATGCATGTAGTACTGGTTCATATTACATCCAGCTGAAGGAATAAGTGCCTTTTTATGTGTAATATAACATTTATGTCGTAAAACCTTTTATTCTTTGAACTGTTTAAAAAAGAATGTCAAGAAAAATTATATTAGATATAGATATTAGTCATATTGGAATTCAGTGTCTACTGTAAAATATATATCCATTAGATAGATGGATCAAAGTTTGTTCTTATATCATCAATAGATCATGCCCAGACCACCTGACCAATGCCTGTGTTGGTATTTGGTGATGGTCTGGCATGCCTTGGAGTCTGTTGGCTTGAAGTGATGCTTACCACAGCTTGGGTCTACACTGTCACTCTTTTCACTCAGGCTTGTAAGAAATGTTACATTTTTAAAGATTTTTTGTAGAGATCTGTTTTGTTTATTCCTATGTAATACCTGTGAAGCATTGGCGAGGAGTGAAGAGCATGATGTAGTGTGGTTACATGTGTCACTTGGTCACGTGAAGGGAAGGCTGTGAGATTGTATGTCACTTGGAATGTAGGGAGTGAAATGTTTATAGTAAAGGGAAGGGATAGGAGTGAGGTGGGCTTAGAAAGGGAAGGAATAAGGCATCGAACAATAGTGGATATGAAGTGAAAGATGAAAATGGGAAAGTATTTGGACAAAATTCACTAAAAAGACAAAATTTTTATGAATGTAAACCAATAAGTAATAATATGTATGAATAGTAGAGGAGAGGTTAATGGGCAAATTATACAATAACAATTGTTTGGAATGTTCAAATGACTAGAATAATTACAAACTTCAGTCATCTACGTCATAATGTTTAAGAGAGACTAAAACAAAAAAGCTGCTTGGAGGAAACTTCTAAAATGGAAAAGGAAGTGCAATTATAATAAAAAGGAATGACACAGGAAAAGAAGAGGGAAATGAACAAAGGTGCTGTTGTATGAGTAGAAGGACAGTCTCAGACCCAGACCGAGACATGGCGGCGATGGACGAAGGTGCGTCATTGGTGTCGACGACGTAATAGCAATGTGGAGGCCAGGGTGGAGCAGCGGCGTGGTGATGGTGGTGCTGGTGCTGGGTATGGAGGGCTTGCATCACGTCACTACACCTCCCAGGGTCAACTCTAGTCAAGGTGCGTCCATTATGATGATATAACGTAAAGTCACTCACTGTGTTATCACTTATCAGCGCCGTGTTATCTATGCTAAGACGTCATTGTCATAGTTGTTAGGAATCATTGTAGAGGTTGAATAGCACGGTAGATTTACAATGATTAAAGTATGATATAGTTTTCCTAATCATATGTCACTAGATAGCTGAAATATATATCTTACAAAATCTTTCCTTGTTTATTATGTAGTGGTTGCCATCTTGATTGTTGATGTTCCTCGTAACTTCACCTCGTCAATCATCTGTTCACTCGTCTCCCCGCACAGTCCCAGCAACACCATCCATTCCCTTTCAGTTCATTCAATAACTTCATTCATTTCACGTCCCATTTCAGTCAGAATCACGCATCATTTCCATTCTGTCACGGTCATACTTTTCACATTCCAGTACTACATGCTCTACTGTTTCATCCTCTCCCATGTCACACATCTGGCACACTTTGCTGCGGGACTCTGACCATCTGTAGTTCCTTGCATTCACATCCATACACTGTGCCCTGTATTCACTCAGTTCCACACATTTAACTAATCTGTCTATCCCACTTTCTCACCTCTCATTCTAACCCTTTTCTGCTTCTGTTCATCCCCTTCCATTATTTCACACACTGTCTCCCTTCAAAGGCTCTATACACCCACCTAACCAGCATGTCACTCCTGTCAACCATCTTAATACACTTTTTTCTCCACTTACTGCTCTTTACAATCCCCAGAAAACCTTTCATGCTACACTTGAAGCATCCATTCGTTCCAGCCTTACTTAATATCTTAAGGTTGCCTTCATTTGCTTCTCCCTAAAGGTGCTCCATCCCATGTCACCTCCCAAAGTTTCTAATGTTGCATACCTTGGTGCATTCAGTGCCATTCTTGCTACTCTATTCTGCCTTACTTCCAATTTCTTTATTTCACTCTCATTCCATGCAATCACTTCCATACCATATATAATAACAGCCACACTCTTCCATACCTCTTGCAACACATCATATTTGCTTGCTCTTATTCTTGCTGCACTCCCTAGTCAGCCAACCCACTGATTCAATATACTAATCTTTTCATTCTTTGTTTTTCCACATCTATTACTTTCTTGCTGCAGCTCATTCACTCCAAGTCTTCGTGTAGCATCCTTCTCATCTTCTGACCAATTTACTATCATTATCTTGCTTTTTTCACTGCTTAATCTCACTCAAAATCTCTTCCATACATAGAAACCCATTGCAGCTGTATCGAACGTTTTCTTCCAGAATTTATTATATCTAGAATCTCACTTCACAAACTACTGCTCACATAAATTTTGTTACTATACACAACACAGACTAAAGGTTTAATTTTTCCCTCATCAGCAACACCCTCCATTCCCTCACTGTTTTTGTTGTCTTGGAAAGACCTTACTACCACCACCACTTTCATGCTTTCATCAAAACAAATATTAAACACACTTGGAAGACCTTGTTGTCGTAATGCAATTGTAACAAAGTAGCTGAAGAAGAGTCAACTTGGTGGCAGCTGAGTTGTCACAAACTAATTGCTGCCACACTAAAACATAATGAAGACATGATTGATTAAAAAAGATTATGAAGCCCTCCAGAATGTATCCATATTTTCTCCATTTTGATATCTATTCACATTAAATGTTGATTTTTTGGAATGCGTCCCTCACATAAAACAAGAATCTTATCTCGTCCCTATGTATAGTTTTTGAAATGTGAGGAAGTAATTATTTTCATATGACTTTATTCAGTCTAAACTTTAGGGGACGATTTAAAAAAAATGTTATCATTGTTTTGAAGGTTAGGTCTCATGTTTTGCCAGCCTGGGCCAGGGTCATTACATGAACACATTTATTGGGTGGACATTTGATATCACTTAACACCTGGTAATGCCTTTCAGATTAACTATCTCTAACAAGCTCACTTTCTTTCAGTTAATGTGTCATCAACTAGTAAGAAAGTTGTATGTTATTACAACCTTGCTTGTGATGGCCAGCGTCCCCCAGCATCCTTACCTCTCACTGCCCTCCAACCCAACCTCTGCACACACCTTGTCATCTCTTCAGCTGTCCTCCACAACACCACCGTCTCACCCTGCACTCCAGGAGACATTGAGGTGAATTTTGTGATTTAGAAATAGGATCTGTACTTCATTATTCAAATTTATTAGATAATTTATTGATTTTCTATGTATATATTTTTTTTTTATAAAAAACCCAATCATCACTTCAGTGTGATAAGTTTCATGATAGGTTATTGTAAATAGACAGTACACTACATTTTTTATTTTTAATTAATAAATTATTTTTTTTTTCATTGGATTTATTAAATTTGTTACTTGAGAGAACATATAAGACCTCAGCCTTTCTCCAGGGATAAACAAAACATAAGTTGTTGTCTTATGCTAAGAAAAACAATAATAAATTAGTACAGGTTAAATCATTGGAATGCAGAATGAGAGAATGTAATAAATATATAAGTACATAGAGACAACTCCTCTATTGTGATTGATCCCACACATTCCTCTCCTTAGGTCTACATGAAGGTGGTGTCCTTGAAGAAGCAACACCCACACCTGCGGGTGATGGTGAGGGTGGAAGGGAACTGGACAACTCTCACACATGATCCTCTGGCTGTGGCTGTGTGAGTATGAGTGGTTGGAGTGGATGGATGAGTCCTCTGCCCCTTCCCTCTCCCAACCCATATTCAGATAAACGGGATTTTACTGTATTTTTTATTTTATTTTATTTATCTATTTATTTATTTATTTTTATAATTTCCTTAACCTGTGGTGCCGATAGGCTTAATGGAGGCCTTAGATGGTTGGCCTCTGCCCGTTAGTAGTGCTGCTTAAATTTTTTAAATGACGCCTCGTTTCTTATTGAGAGGTTCATGCTGCCCACAGAAGTTCCTCTTGCATATAACATTGCAGTCCCGTTGAGGATAGTGTTATGGCAGTATGTGGGTGATCTTTGGCCACTTGGCAGTGTTACCAAACAAAAATGGCCAGCGGGTACCGGGACTCGAACTCGGGACTCTGAGCTGGTATGCGTGACTGCTAGCCACTAGGCCACCGCCTCCTCTGCGTATGCATGAATATATTGGAAACTTTACTCATAGCTTGTGTTAAACTGAAGTATACGGAGTTTGTTATAAAGATAGTCTTCAATTGTTATTTTTAGAAGTGGAGATAACATTTCATGCATGTGATTTACATATGAAGGCTGCAGGGAGAACTGTTGTAAAGGAGGGAGGGAGTGGACTCTGGTAGTGTGTGGCAGGAGCAAGTTTGGTGGCCTCAACCATAAAGGTGCCTGTGGCTACCTGTCAAGAGAAAGCTACCCTTTCTTGGCATTCACTTTAAATTGGAACAGAGGCCATGTCCTGAAGAAGGCATAAAGCCATGCTATCATGTTGTGATGTCACATCAGAATGGGGCATCAACTACGCTACATGTTAATACCTACTTTTACCTAACTTGTGTGATCTCTCCTTGACCCATTCGCTTCATGTACAGGTTTGCGTACAATGCTGGACAATTCCTAAGGAAGTTAGGCTTGGATGGCCTAGAGATAGCCTGGCAACCTCCTGTCTGGCCTCCTTTGGGAAACAGCACACCACACCACCTTTCTCTTCTGCTCCTACAACTTAACAATGCTCTCAAGGTTGGGCCTCGTGCAATCTTTGTCTCATTTTCTTATCAAAGTTAACTTACTGTCTGCTTCCCAGTCTTTATGTTATGAACTTTAACAAAGTATTCTAGTGCTTATATGTTTTCTAGTATGAATATTTTCATTGTTTACTGTCAGTGTCTGGGTCTAGTAAAATGGTTCTAGACCTTTACAACTATTACTGTAGACTAGAGTGAAGTTGACCCTAGTGGGTTAGGTTGAATGTGGCTTTATTGATGTTTTGTTCCAAATTATGACCTGCAGAATACATTACTCTAACCTAAAACACAGTGAAAGCTGATAAATGGTGAGAGGTGATGGTGTGAACACTAGTGTCTGAATGGCATATCAATTGACCCAGTATTAATATATGCTGTTGATCATGGCTTTATTTATGATGTTTTGTTCTAAATCAGGAGTCCTGAAACTTCAGTTCATCAACACTGAAATTTTAGATTTTTCGCAAGTTGATACCAGTTACATGAGACTCCTGAAACAATTAATATTTTTTTCGGTACCAATTAGGCAAGCAATGACCAAACACCACTGTTTTGTTGGTCATATTGACAGTCCCTCACATGATTTTCCTAATTCATCAGAGTATCCAAACAAGAAGAGTGTTGGCTGCTAACATGTAACCATATATTGAGATCAGACTTTTTCTAATGTAAGGTGTGGCTTGTGGAAAACATTATTTCACTAAACATACAAGAAAAGGTTCTTTAAAGAGTCAGATTTCATGGAGATTTAGTGTTTGTATGCACTTACCTGGATCATTTGAGTTATTTCAAGATTTCCCGAGAACTATGGCTTCCCAAGAAGCCATGAAAGCAGGTCTGATATGTAATAATGTTTTCATTACCACTCCATCATTAATAACAGTGATAATGGTGTGACTAACTCATCATCTCTTTGTTCCTCTCCAAAAAGCTAGCCTCACACCCTCCCTTCATCCTGTCAATGGCAGTGTCAGCATTGCAGAATGTCATTGACCAAGCTTATGACATTAGGATCATGAAACAGTAAGTACCACATTTAGTTCTGTTAGTGAATCAAAGTGTCACCAACACCAAACAAACTCTACCAACTTGACACCTAACTGTCATGTTACTGTCGCTGGTGCAGTGTTGTTAGCGGTACTTTACTTAAATATAAAAAGTTGGATGTTAATTTTATCTTCTATCTATTTCTTTATCCCCAAAAAAGCTAAAAACCAATAATTTAGAGTTACGTATAATTTCCTAACGGTTACGGATAATAGATTACCTGTACCAAAATTTGTAAAAGTCAAGTAAAAGGAAAGATAATCACAATTGTAAGGGGAGAGAGAAAGGGCTTTTTTTTCCCACTTAGACAATCATCAACCACTTATTTCCTTTTCCTCCCCAGAACTGTTGATTTTGTGAGTGTAGCAACCTATAACTACCACACCTACCGCTCCTACTTGCCCTTTACTGGCCATGGTGCTCCCCTAAGACCATGGAAGGGAGAGCGAGGCTACTGGGCTACCCTTAACACCCAGTGGGCGGTTAGGTATTGGCTAAGGAAGGACCTCCCGCGTGAGAAGCTGGTGGTCACCATTCCCACCTATGCCAACACCTGGAAGTAATTGATACTTGCATGATGCTGTGAGATGAAGCCTCTAGAGTAATTGCATGGCATGATTCTGTCTATCTGTAGTCTGATGCCTTGTTCCCTCCAGCAAGGGGATGGCCATGGCAGAAGAATCTCCACCTCTCCCTATCCTTCCTTGCTTGTTCAATCCCTCTCGCTCTATCAGTAACTCTTTTATGCTTGTACTCCTCTATCCTATCCTGCCATCTTATAACTGCCTTTTCTCTCTTCCTAAAAACCTCATTTCCACTAACTCCACTCTTTTTTCTCTCAATATGACCAAATAACTTCAAACATATTTATTTTTGCCCATTCCACTACACCACAACTCCATTTGCACAAATATCTTTCATATATACTTTCATTGCTCTCACTCTCCTATCTGGTCAGATAACAAATTTCCACAGCTCACACTCTTGACTGCTGTGCCCTATAATCCATGTCCAATCCATATACCATCCCATCTTGTCACGCCTTATGTTCCTCTCATATCTAATTTCCACAGCACTCACTTGATTGTACTTTTCCTATATCACATAATTCCCCACAGGTTGCTCTCTTCATCATGGACTGGGGTAGGAGCACCAGCTATTGGGTTTGGTATTATGGAAGGCCAGATGACTTACTCCCAGGTGTGTGTATTTGTGCAGAAGGGTTCTGCATGGCATTGGGATGAACACAGCAGAGTACCATATGCCTGGAGAAGCCGTGAATGGATATCATATGAAGATGAGGCCAGTGTAAAAGAAAAGGTAAGCGTTATGATTCTGTGCCGTACTAAATAACTTAAGAAACCCAACTATATTTAAATTATGTTGTAAGTATTTTAGTACTGATATGGTCACAAAAGTTCCCAAATCACCATTGAGGAGGAGGTCATGTTCCCCAAACACTGTTAAACTGAACTATTCCACCAATTAATGTTCCTGTATAGCTATGTTATTCTAAGTGAATGAATGACTTTTTTCCCCATTGTTTAACAAGATTATCTGATGTCACCAACATAAATTTATTATATTCCACCTTGACAACGGAAACAAGTTAACAAAATAATTACTTGTATATTTTCTACACTTTGTATACAAGGTATTAGCATAAATCCTCCAGCAATTATTAAATGAAATCAATGATATTGTTAAATTTCACTTTGCATTAAAAACAACTATTTTGCTTGGGGATTGATGCAATATTTTTCCTCAAACAATAAGTAACATATTTAGTATAATTTAATTAATTATCCTTTACTTGTTTGTATTTTTACAAGGAGAAATGAGTCAAGTTGAGTAAGATAACAGGTGTCAGTGATGGCTGAAATTCACTGAACTTTGTGACCACTACATAGAGTAACTGTATATTTGTAAGGTATAAAAATATTCATTTGTTGTCTTCCAGCTCTGAGTAAACCCAGAGTGACCAAGTTTTGTTTCATCATCAGGCTCAGCTAGTGGTGAATGAAGATCTGGCTGGTGTGGCTGTTCTAGATCTGAACTCTGATGACTGGGGTGGCCGATGTCCTGGGAACACCACCTTCCCTCTGCTGAGGGCTGCCAAGGAGGTGCTGAGCTCATCTGGATTGTGACTGGCTATGTATGTACCTTGCTTTATAACTGGAGACTCTCTTTGCATTAGAAGGCAATAACCTATTTCTTGATACAAACAAAATTAGTATTTACATAGGGTAGCCAAGAGAAGGCATTTTTATGAATTGATATACTATACTTTCTGATAATTCATCCAACTTCTATTAGTTTCCCAAATTATATAGTTATACATTACAAGCACCACTACATTCATTACAATATCAGCAGCAAAGCAATCCCAGCTGGCCTCATATTTAGCTACCTAGGCTATTACTATTGTGTTAACTTGTTATCACAGATTATTTAGGAATAATACAAAGGAAAAAGTTGTATGACTCAAGGCAGAGCTCGCCCTGAAAGACGAACAGGCAACACCAACTTGTCCTTCAGAACAGTCAACTGTAACTTGCCAGTACACAAACCTGCTTTTTGTGGTCTAAAATACACTGGCACACTCACATAATGACCTGACTTGATTGTGAACTGTGTGTGCCTCACCACGAATGCCCCATATGTTACTTCTGCTTGTACCTGAAAACAAAGAAAAAAAGAAACATGTTCACTTTGTTGGGAACACATAAAAACTATTGTTAATTACAAATCAATCAATCAATCACTGGGGCCATATGCCAAGAGGCACGTCGCCTCGGCAACCCTCCGACGCCAGCTCTGGCAATCACCACGTGCAAGTCCCCATGCAAACCCCAAGTAACTCCCAACAGGAAGCATCGACTTGCCCCAGCCACAAAATATCTCTTTCAGAGGCAACACGAGAAGTAGGATCAGCTTCTGGGTAACATGCCACATGCCCATATAGCCGGAGTTGATGTGGCAGATTATGCTGCGAAGGCATTTATTACCAAAGACATCAATTTGCCTCTTCAGAGTCCATGTCTCACAGCCATACAGTAAGACATGGATCACCAACGATTTGAATCTTTGTCCGTCTGCACAAGTACCGACAACGCCAGATACTAGTGCTGAGTGAGTCCATAACACTATGGGCCACCCCCCCATGGGATCTACCTTGACGTGGTGGGGGGGCTTGTGTGTCCGTCAGGGGCAACAAGATGATCCCGACCGTAGGCTGGTGTGGGTCACCAGTGCCGCCCGCCAGGGGGATCGCCCGTCGTGGGCTGTCCTGTGCCTGGGCCGGTAGGCATCGAGGCCGGGATCTTTGCTCGCCACTGCAGGGCAAACTTTTGATGCCACAAGGGCTGCCTTTTAAACCAGGTAGCCCTGTGGGGGATGAGGTACCCCGTCCCCGGCGGCAGCACTCGGCCCCTTTTGCCGATCCGGTAGGCGGTTTGCCCGTGACCCCCGATGCCATTCTAACAATTCATATCAGTTTATGGATATCAAAAATTCACTTTGTCCCCCTCGAGTGGTACCCGACTAGTCCCTCGAGGCCTCTGCTGCTGGCCTCCCTCCCCATCACATCTACAGCATCCTCTATTACTACCTTAGCTCCTTAAGTCCCCTCTTCCTCTAGGAAGACGAAGGCACAGCCCCCGACAGGTTCCTCTCGTGGCGCGCCTCGCCCCTCTGCCTATGACCTCTTCTTTGCCCCGGCCCGCTGGGATCGTTTCTTTACTATTCCCCCCTCCGCTCCCTTCACTAAGAATACCCTCCTCTTTCAACGCTGCTTACAGGAACAAGTGGGCAAGGTTCACTTCCAGACCCGACCTGACCGTTCTCGCCTGGTACGTGTGGAGTCTGAGCAGTCTCAGCATGTTATACCTTGTCCCCCCGGGGTCGCCAGAAATATCCCACCAATGTAGCTCGGATCTCCCTTAAGCGTCATGAACTCCCTACTCATGTTTACGTTGGGGACATCATGCGCCCTGTCCGGCCTTATGTTCCTCCACCTCGCCAGTGCCGAAACTGTTGGCGCTTTGAACACCCGGAAAAACACTGCCACTCCCCGCTGCCCTTTGTGTGGCTTTACCCACACCTGCGATCAATGCCCTGCTACTATCCGGCGCTGCTGCAATTGTGGTGGCCCTCATAATGCTCTACCGCGGCTGCCCAGCTTATAAGTTTGAGGCTGAGGTTGCTGGTATTCGCTTCCGTGGCGATCTCACATTACGCGAGGCCAGTCAGGAAGCCCGTCACCCTCTCTCCTTGCCATGTTGCTGCCTCTGCCTCTCACTCTCCAGCCACGTCCTCTTCTTCAAGCCCCAGTCCTCAGCCCCTCCCCTATCTCTCCTTCCACCCATCCCTCTCCTCTACCTCCTTCCTCTTCCTTCTCCCCCTCACCCCCTTCATCTGCTCTAATTCTTTTGCTGTCCTTGACCCTGATACTCCTACCTCCACCACCGCCTGTACTCCTGCCCCTCCCTCTCCACGTCCCAAGCATTCCCACTCTACCAAGTGACAACACCACTCTGAAGCTTTGGTCTCCCCTCCCCCACCAACCCCCTCTCCCGCTCCCGCCTTGATCTCTTCGCCCCCTCTCCACCTCTCTAAAAAGACTCGCCCTGCAGAGGGTGGTACCCTTGATGCCATCGTCGCGTTCATAAAGAACACGGCTCCCTTGTCCTCCCCTCCTATCTCCTTGCCCCCTTCCCTCCCGGCCCCTCCTATCCAGGTCGTGGCTTCTGTTCACCCTCCTCCCAAGCACCTCCCTCCTACCCCGACTCCACCTTCTTCCTCTGCTGTCTCCCCTTCCCGACCCCTCCTCCAGCCCTTTTCTCCCCCTCCCCCCTTCGTCTTACCCCGCCTGTTCTTCGGTGCAGTCCCCTTTGTCTGCCCCTCCTCCTCCTCCTTCCTCTGCTGCTCGATCTCTCCTCTCTCTTCTCCTACCACCTGGCTACTCCCGCACCGATCTCCTCTCTCAACCTTCTCCCTCTCCCCATACCTCGCCCGCTCCTGACCCTCTTCCTCCTAACTTGCTTCTTATGGATATGGACCCCGGTCCTTTACCTCCTGCGAACGCTCCTCCCTCAGCTACCCCCATTCCAAGTCTTATTCCTTACTGATCATGTCTCTCCGCACCGTCAACATCCTTCATCTGATCTAACCCCTACCTGACCCTCCCCCGCCACCTAGCCCTGCTACCCAACCCTACTATCCCAATAGTGCCATATGGCCTTTGTTGCCTGGGACTTTTACCCCCCCCCCCCCTCCCCCACATTATAATTACAATTACCATGGGCCAGACCAATCCACCGCAAGACTTCTTACGGTGCACGAAGTGCTAAGATACGGGATATTGTCAGTTGTTGATTTACCAGGTGTGAACCCAGACTGTTCAGGTCTCTGATATTTCAGCAATTGATTGCAAACTCACATCAGCAGCAGATGGGTGAGCACCTTGCTTGGTACGCTGAGCAGCATTATCCCGCAATTATCCACCAATCAGGAGGAATGGTACCTGAATGCCATATAGCAGCATGCAACCCACGGATCATGGCCTTGCCTCCAGCTTTGAGCAACTTTGCACTGATGTTACAAATGCCAGCTGCCTTTCCATCCCTCAACTTTGCCACAGCCTCTTTGACTTCATCAATAGAGGATGCAGCTTCGTTAATGGACTGATCGGCATCCATCACCTGTAACCCAGTGGTTTGAAGCTGTCTGCTTGGAGGGTTAAGTTTGAATAACTGCTCAAAGTACTCAGCCCAATGAGCCATCTGCATTTGATACAGGGCAACCATCTACTGTTTGGATGTAGAATTGGAGCGGAGCTTTTTCAGGGCTCAATAAGCAGGTTTGAGGTCATTAGCCTTTAAATGACCCTCAGCATTCTCTGTAAGACTCCTGACATACCTCTCCTTGTCTCTCAGAAGAGTTCTAGTCCTACGAGACAGAGCCCTTGTACTGGTCCTGCTCCCAGCAAGCCTAGCAGCATGTCTCCATCGAAGTGAACCCACCCCATAATCACAAACGAGTAAATATATACATACATTTGAAGAAAACTTGTAAAAAGGACAATTTTACTCACAGAATGTACTATTTTGTCAAGATTCCTGAGCATAACCTTGACAAAGGTCTCCTGTGTTGTCCTTGTGTCTGGGAAACTCACATCATCACACACAAGTTGTACAAGGCTGTGGGAAAGGAACGGAAACTAATATATAAACGATTATAAAAACATTTAAGTAACGTTTTGATGCCTGAAATTATGAGACTAAATTATGAAAGTGACAGAGACTGTTTGAGAAAATGATCAAGCAAAAAGTGGACAAAGAGTAGATGGGTGGCTAGTACTAAGTTTCACAGACCTTGAAACATTTTTTAGAGTATTGATTTCCAATCTTTACTCTCCTATACTCTTTATACCATATCTTTTTGTAGGAGAGCATACAGACCCCTCTAGAGCTCCGTCCCTTTTGGTCTGCCCCACCAGAGCTTTTTTGATGATTAGTATATTAGTATGAAACTTACAATTTAATTCAAATTCATAACTTTCAATTTCTTTCCTGGCCTCTTAGAAAACACTGCATGGAGCCATGACCGCCAGGATCCCAGATTTAGAAACTAGGACTGGACTGCTACGGGAACTGCTGTATGTATGATTTGCTGTTTTAATGTTTGATTCATCATGTCTGGAGTGGAGTCATGATGCATGCATGCATAAAAAATACAGGGCCTCAAATAATAAGGTAAAAGTAGACTTAGAAAGAGCATGACCTCCTCCTATGGTAGTATGGTGGCAACTAATAAAAAAGAATTCAACCATTCTTAAGGAACATTCCCAGATGGAATGTGATGTCAGAGACTATGGACAGAAAACAGGCCAGTAGGAAGCTTCTTTTGGTGGCAATTGAATATGGTAAATTATAACCAGGGATTTATGAGAATGACAGTGATTGAAGTGTTAATTATTATTTCAACTAAAATGTGGATTGCCATGAATTAGTATGGATGAAATGAATCACACTACATTATTACACGGGTCAATTAGTTTGTCTCAATGCACATATCTTATATAAATAAACACTGGAAAGATGTGATGTATGAATATATGCCTGAAGAATCTGTACAATTAAATTAGGGGAAAATACGTGGTTTGTAATCGTAAACCAAAGCTTTTTAAGCTAGTACAAGATTTCTACCAATGTGACCCCCACAGTTTATAAAAGGCAACAAAAGAGGCAGTGAGTGGTCTGGGAAGTATGCTCTCCTATGAAAAGACAAGGCACGGAGGGGGAGGAGAGAGTGATGTCTCTGAATCATGGTGTGCCAGGTAATAATAATGAAAAAGGGATAACTGAACCAGATGAGTGTGGGATCCTAATGTGAAAGAATAAAAGTAGTTATCCCACTAGGAGGGGTGGCCAAAACAAGGCCCCCTCTGTGCCTTGTCTTTTCGTAGGAGTATACAGAAGAAGGGCTTCTCAGATCCTTCACTCCATTCCTTTTGTTGCCTTTTATGAAGCACAAGGATTACATTGGTAGGATTCTTATAGCCCCACCAAAGGGCTATATACCTAATGGACATGCTTCCCCAATGGAAAGTATGGAGAAAATTAATATTATTGCCTCAGTGACTCACCTCTGACTTGGAGCTGGTGGCCGAGCACTGGCTGCTGCTATTCCTTGGGTGTGACGGTGAGTGGTGGTGGTGGTAGAGGATGGTTGGCGGGGTGGGGGTTGGGAGGACTTTACAGGAGCACATGGCTGAGATGTGGTGGTAGTGGTTACAGGTTGGAGGATGTTAGCCGTGGTGTGATGGGAGTTTCTTGGGGCTTGTTTGGCAGTAATAGGAAGTAGATTGGCATCTACGACAGGCAATGACGGACTTGATTTGTCAGGAGTCTCGAGGGTCTCTGTTGTGGCTGGTACGATGGTGATGGTAGCACTCCGACTTTCATTCTCTCCCATAACCTGATTGAGAGAGTGTGTTTAAACATGCTTATCTTGTAGTGTTTGCATGACTAACTACAAGGCCTGAAAAATGTGTTCTTTTCACATATTTGATGCCTACCCCAATGAAATGGAGGTAAGTCTATGCTACATTCATGGACGAGGAAGTACAAGACATAATTGATGGGATGGTAATGTGGGATGTACTGAAAGTGTATGGTGAAGATGGGAATAAAGTTCTTTGAAGTCAAAAGTTGAGATTGTATAAAGATATATTGTGTCCAGAGAAAATTCCTTCAAATAAAAATGCACATTTAATAATGTACTATACTTCCACCTAATATGTACACAATACATTGACAAATTGCTAAGGTTTGTATAACTGTTATCAACTGACCTTGAGTGAATGAACAAGAGGTGAGGTGACGGTGTGAGGAGGGTTGGCTGTCACACACAGCTTCAAGGAGCTGTGCCCCAACAGTACAGCCTCACGGGGCTTAATTTCCAACCATTTATAACTGCTGCTCACCTGCAACAAATCAAATCAAAATCACCTACCTATTATCTATAGTTTTCAACACTTTGTTCCCTCAGAGAACATACCCCAAGAGAATGGCCACGACAGAAGAGCCATTACCTCTTTACTTCTTCAATACCTCCCTCTCTATAAGCAACACCTTCATGCATGTACTCTTTTATCCTATCCTTCCATCTTACAACTGGCTAGCCTAAGATCCCCAATTTTACTATATACACTGTCTTCCCAAACTCTTAACATTTCTTTCTCTGTGTGACCTAACCACTTCAATGAATTTCTTTTCACCCATTGTCATGCTGTATGCTCCTCTCAGATAACTAATTTCCACAGCATGTGGTGCCCTACTCCATGTCCAATGAAAACCAACGTTATAACAAAATCAATTCATGTGCACATGCATTTTTTTTTTACACAAGTAACTTTTTTCTGCACATGCACGCTATGGTAACAATTCTTCTCTTCCTTACCAACTTGAAGACATCATATACTGCCTCTGGTTTCCTATCATATCTATCCTGCTCTGTATGGTAAACAAATTCAGAATGATGATTAATTATTGCACAATTTGGTAGTTACCTCTAGCATCTGCTGTGTGCTGGTGAAGTTGACAACGAAAAAAAATTGTGGTGAAGTGTCACCACACCGCACACTCATTGTCTGAGGCAACACGTCCCAAGAGGCAGCAGAAGAGGGTTGGAGCATGTTGGGATTACTGAGAGTTGGAGGAGAATCAGAGCTGCCCATTCTGGAAGGAAAGGAACACTTAGAAGTTGAATGTGATACTTCCATGACTTAATTATATGATAAATAACATTTGACTTAATATTTTTCATACTGTAAAAAGGTTCATGAGGATGGTGTTCAATGTAGTATCAGGTGTTCAATGAGGCACTCACCTTTCCATCTGGCTTGTGGTAAAATCAGCCATTGTCTGCTCACCAGCCAGACAGGCAAACACAGTACTTGAATGGTCTTCATTAGGCCGCTGATTACCCCATACTTCCACCTGCAGGGTGTAATATTGCTTCAATATTCAAACCTCAAACCTCATTACCCATACCAGGTGTAGTAATATAGAGCCACTCCACTCTGGTAATTATATGTTTGATGTACAACCCATAATGAGTTGAATGCTGTCTTCCTTCCTACCTGTGTAATGGAACAAGCATTGAAGAAAACAATTGCATCCTCAGTCTGTGGTGGTAGGATGTCAGACTCCTGTTGCAATTTTTGTTCTCCAGTGAACTCTTCCAACCAGTTCAGTTTCAACAAGTCAGGGTTGTTAATGCGTCGGGCCTTCACCTCCTTATTTTTCATCCTACAACATGGACAACAATATCAAGACCTCTAAGTGATAAGAATGTACCATCATGCTGATAACACGCATTAGATAATTTCTTATAAATAACCAATGTCATTTAGTTTGACCTGTGCAAGAATACCACCATAATATTATCTGCTGACTGTAAAAGAAGATAAAAAGGGATGGAGCGAGGGGTCTGGGAAACCCCCAAAATACCTTGTTTTGGCTACCCCCTTTTTAATGGGGATACAAGTCAGGTATATAGATATAAATTTTACTGAAAATGTAGAGAGCACAGAACAGTACATGTGTATATGTTAAGAAGAAAAATATAGAAATTGAAGGAGTCAAACATCAAAAATTATTTCAGGGAGGAGCATGCTATACAAGTCTAGAATGTATTCACTGTCACAGTCTGCTGCTGGTCTCTCTCGAGACAGCCGGCCGTCCTCCTATGGAAAGAGCTCAGAGCTCATAGTGACCAATCTTTGGGTTGGACCGAGACCACTCACACACAACACACCGGGACAACGAGGCCACAACCCCTCGACTTACATCCCGTACCTACTCACTGCTAGGTGAACAGAGGCTACACGTGATATGTGTTAAGTTCTATGGAGAGGACTGCACGAGGGTCAGTCTCATAGCAAATTGAAAACATCGATGATAAATACTTTGAGTTTCTTCAAATTAAGAAAGCACCTACTATTTTTAAGGTAATATTTCTTTTTCACTACTTCACAAAATATTAATGTAGAAGCTCAGTACGTAGTTGGTAGTGTTGAAATTTGGAGTAATAAATTGGTTACTGAAAAGCTGTTTTTACTCTTGAACTTTCAATTGTGGTAGGGTTGTTTAAATTAAGACAAACTTTACAGTACAACCTTCAATGGACAGCCATGCTCACCTTTGGTACCTCTGTCGTAGGATCTCTTCCACAGAAACAGCCTGTAGTACCCCTAGGAGGCCTGGTGTCCTGGCTAACTGCCTCGGGCTGCCACTGGCCACAATATACACTTCATGAGTCTCTCCAGCACCTAGTACAAGCCGATTGGATTGTACTGAAAGGTCTGTTGCTGGCTCCTTGCACTTCTCATCTGAAAAGATAATAAAGTATAGTGGACAATGTAAGATATCTCACCATCATTGAGGAATAAAATCTACTTAACATTTACACCAGATTAATTTTTTTTATCAATAATAAAGAAGAGCAAGATAAATTCCACTAAAAATGACACACTGTATTAGAATTCGATCATTACTTCTCTGCTTCCTTCCCATTACCATTATTTGTCTTATTATTCCGTTTCCAGTGGTGCTGTAAGTCAAAGTATCTGGTTTACAATGGTCATAAATACCAAGTGATGAGATAAAAATATGAATTAAATAAAGAAGGCAGAGGAATTTGTTGTTTCCACCTTTGTCTCCTTTCCATGATATAAATACACATGGCTGCCTGGTAACTGTCATTAATTATATAAATAGTTTATGTATATTTGTATTTGTATCCACCCAATGTAGTGATACAGATCTAGTTATAACGAATGGGTAAGTTCTTTACCAAAACCCATAACAAATCAAATTAACAAAAACATAAAATGAACAATAACATGAGTGAAAAAGTTTACCTGAGAACATTTGAAGGATCAGGAACAAAGTGCGGTGGCCAGTGTTTGTGACTGAGGTTTGGAGGATGGCTGGCAACCCAAGGGAGAGATCCTTGATGATAAGAGCCTTTCCTGCTGTGCCGTCCTTCACCACCAACTCTCCCCGCCCACCATACCCTTGCAGGGGAATCTGGGGAACAAAATTATTGATCTATAAATCGTAATACATTATTTATTACTGAAGTTTACTTATGCAGCATCAGTGAGGTAACACAAACTACAGATTAGTGTGCTTATTTTTCCTTTTTGATTCATGAAAGCTGACATTCTTCCTTCCTTACCTTCCACTTAAACGGATCGCTGGAACTGCAGTGGCGACAAATAAGTGTGGCAGACAGTGGCTCCACACTTGAGGGTCGCAGCATCACTGACAGAGACAACTCCTCACATGGCTTCAACACCACATCCAACTTCTCTTGGCCATCCTCACTTCCACTCTCACACACCTGAAACAATACAAAATCAAATCAAAATTTTTTTTTTCAAGTCCTAACAATGTGGGGTTTCCAGATTTAAGAATTACTCATATAAATTAATTACACATATATTGGCACATAAGTATGTAAATTGGAATTCTAAGTTTATTCTCTCAAGTACATAAGATGAAAAAGTAATACAAGAGTGAGATGATAAGCTATCCAAGACACATGAAGGCAGCAGCCACAGTACCTGGAAGGCCTGGCTTCCAATGATGGTGACAGACAAAGGAAGCTTCCGAGTGGTCAAGTTGTTCCTAAACACCAGTTTCTGGCAGCTTGTGGCACCTACACCTACTGTGCCGAACACCAGGCGGGACTTTGTACTCTGCAAAGCTGATGACAGACGCTTCTCACCCAAAGGAGGGCTGGACGATGTCACCTGAATGAGTACCAAGGGCAGGAATGTCAATTAATGTTACAAGCATTACGATAAACAAAATAAGAAATCATTAAGTGAAAAACATGTTCCTTAACAACAAACTTGAGAAATACAAGATACCTCATCATCACCACCATTTGACTTCTGCCATGAGGAACAGGCTTTATGAAATGAGTACGGCATAGATTCAAGAATACTCTGTCCATATATAACTCAATAACTGGATAAATACTTAAAAGATCTAAAAAATTTGAAATAAAAATGAGAAACAACTAACATCAGACAATGGAGCACTGTCACACTTGGTCAAAGCAGCACGAATCTTGTGTACTTGTTTGTGAGCTGCTTGAACTGGTGGGGCTGGGACAGAAGTAGAAGCTGGAGCCTGATTGGTGACCGGTGCAATGGGCGGGGCAGCAGTGCGTACAGTAGTGGTGGAAGGTGAAGTGGAGCCTGACACTAACACAGAGGAAGAGGTTTGGGATGGAGCACGGCAGACTCCCGACACAGCTATTTTGAATTCCATGCCTTCTGGCTCAACCCGTACCACCAACGTACTGTAGAAGTTGGTACAGGAAAATGGGAGGTCATAGAACACATATAGACTGCTGTTAAGCACATATGCAATATACATATTGAGTATCAATAGTCAAGGATACTTGTATATAAAATCAATGACCTGGAAAGTGTCTGTTTTGTGAGTAAAATGGCAGAATGGCATGGTTAGGCAAAGGTATGCAGAGGTGACATTAGTAGTCAAATACACCACAAGAAGGTTTAGTTACATAATGAGAATAAGAATGAGATAAGTATGTGTGTTGGTTGTTTGAGGATTCAGTAATAAAGTGGAAGGAAAGAGTGTTACAATGAGAAATTTTTGCGAGCAGCTCCATACCTGTTGAGTGTGCCTACATGACCACCAGGTGTGAAGAATAGTGCAGGAGAGGAACAGGCACCAGGGGGCATGGTAAGACTGGATGGATGGAGGGAGAAAGCCTGGGATTCATCCTTGACTGAGAGGCTGATGTGGAGAGGGAAAGATGATGCATTCTTGAGGGTGAGGTGGGTGGTGCCACTTTGATGTGGGTTTGCATTAACCAGCAGTGGTTCTTGTGTGCGTAGGATTTGCAGCTGCACAACACCTATGGCAGCCTGGGGGGGTAGAGGCAACGAGGGGGTTATAATACAGATGTGTCTTAGATACATGCACACACACACACATATACTATTTGTGTATGCATGCTCACAGGTAATCATGTACACATGCATGCATGCATACAAAAACACGCACACACACAGATATAAATAAATTAATTGAAATTGCCATATAAGCAGATACAAGACACAAAACAGATAAATGGACACTAAGTACAATACAAACTATGTTTCCTTTATTCTGTAAAGATAATCAGACTGACTCACCTTGATGGGGTGGGAGGCCAGGGTAAGGGGAGTAGGGGCCGGGGTGTCCAGTAAAACACTGAGGAAGCTCCCCACTTGTACCCTTCCATTAGGAGTGACTGGAGTGAGATCAAGGACGGGGTTATAACATGTCAGGTGACCATTAATCATCCTTAAAATGGTAATCAACACAACACAAAAGGGTTTTATACATTCATGTTTTGATTGCAACTCTTTTGAGATGACTTCATTTATTTAAATGTTTTCAATCTATTACAAGCCACCAAACTGTATCTCTTGCTATCTTATATAGCTTTTTTCATAGTAACTAATCTAATGAAGTTGTTATCTGAATAACTTCCTTCCATTGTCCCACAGCCATGTTGCACAAAATGTTCTACTTATTTACATATCTATTCTGTTCACATTACAATTGCAAGAGGTATTCTCAAGTTTTCTCAATATTCTTTTCTAAAACATTAAAAATATATTCAAATTTAAAAGTTTACATTACTGAATAAATTAATAATAAAGCCATTTACTTTCACATATAATTTAATTTGTTTTTGATAAATCCCATCCTTCCATCTTAGTTGGCACACTCCCTCACCTGAAACTCCATCAATGTGAGGTGCTCTGAGGGTGAGCGAGAACGTGGTGGGGATGGAAGGGGAGAGTTCACAAGACAAATGTGAGGCAGACACCACACTCCCTGTCTTGTTGTTGTCTTCCTCCCAACAGAAGAGAGGAGCCCTTCCTGCCACCTGCATCAAGGTTGTTGGGATATTTCAGTGGGAAGCTTCAATATTGAAAATTAGCAAATTTCAAAATAGTCCCTTTGAGAAAATAGTGATGGTTATATGGTATTGTTGGGACAAGTTAGATGATCACGTGATGAAAACGTGGAAAACAATTAAACTTTATGGCCAAGGAATCCATAGTGTGGTAACAGATGACTTACCTGATGGAGCTGCAACAGGAGTGGCAGAGGCTGTGGACAATGGTTGATCAAGGTGACAGTGCGGGACAAACGACAGCTCTCCCCTACAACTCCAAAGTCCACACAGTCCACCCCATCCACACACTGCACCTCCACCTGTCACAAAACACATCCTATTAACACTCACATGCTTCATTTTCTTTTTTCATTTTCTTCCATATAATAATGGTGGTGATGGTGGTGGTGGTGGTGAAGAGTAAAATCTCCCTGAACCCTACATGCCTTTTAATGGGGATATAAGTCAGGTATATAGATAGATAGATACATTGATAAACTATTATTCAGGGACAGGAGCAAATGGACTTTCCTAGCATGGGCAGTGGATCACTTTCCATATGGTGAAGTTGGTTAAATTAGTGTAATTTAAGCAATGAATTACTATAATTATAAATGATATAATGCGTGTGCACTGGGGTCATGCTACGTCACCTTTGGCATTGTGATAGCAGCACTGACAACAATAGTGTGGCTGGAAGGAGATGTACTACGAGTCCCTGATGTTGAGAGTTCACCAATTTTGAGCTCCAACAGTGCTTCCAGGTGTCCTTGTACTGGACAACACACACCCAGCCTCACATCACATCTAGCCAAGGGTTCCAGGAAGTACGAGGGCTGGAACAGTAGCACTGAAGCCATCGAGGCACTGCCATCCAGAGTTTCCTGTAGAGAAAAGGGGATGCATTGTATAAGTATATTTCAATTGATTAAGTATATATTAGGCATTTCATTTTTTTTTTCTACATCATTAACCCTTGTTGCCAGTAGGTTAATGGAGGCACAGATGGACTTGCCTCGCCTGTTATTTGGCATAGATTTTAGAATTTTTATAGTGATGCCTCGAATGTTTACGTTCTCTCTTGAATATGTTGAGAACTTATGAGGCTTATTACTGCTACAGCCTCAGATGCATATGAACATTGTAAGTCCCGTTTGAGGACAATATGGTAGCAATTTGGGTAGTCTTTGGCCACTCGGCAGTGTATCAAATATTGAAAAGTGGTCAGCAAATATTGGGGATTGGAACCCGGGACCTGAGGCTTCCATGCCCGAACGCACACCACTGCACCACCGCCTCCCCAATTTGATTTTTTAAGATATGAGTTCCCATTTTTTGCTTATTCTCAGGTGCCACAACACATTTAGGGAATGGCTACTAGTGAGAACAGAAAGATAGAAACAAAGAAATTACATACAAACAAGTTCAACAACACAAAGGTGAACTACTGTAC